>JAFFZR010014803.1:0-23007 GCA_018397195.1 Lethrus apterus | reverse complement strand
ACGGTCATAATTTTCAGATCCGTAAAAGTGTCCTGCAGTGAGTCATTGGTGGCCTATTGGCGATTAATCTAACTATCCTTTTCTGTTGAATAAGTAAGCGTTCAACAGAAGTGGATGCTCCCCAAACGATTAGGCCATATTCAAGATGGGATCGTACATACGCGTTATAAAATACCACCAATGAATCCCTATCAACACACCTCTTCAAGTTTAACAGTGCATAATGGGCAGAGTTAAGTTTTTGGCAATGTCATCTATATGGTTCGACCAATTAAGATGAGTATCAACAGAAAGACCCAAAAATTTTACTCTCTCACTTACTCTAATAATTTTATTATTAATTTTAACTAGCATACTACGTAGATCCGTCTTACGACCATTATTTGAAAATAACCCAAGGAATCAGCCTTTAAATTTTGTCGCATATATTTAGAATCACACTGTATACATATTATATACTTTATTGGTAAAATTATTTCTGTAGAGTAAAATATCGTTCTAAATTTAAAACGGAAATAAAAATTTCAACTTTTACTTAAATTGAAAATAAATGGGTTTGAAAATAAATGTATATAAAAGACATATTACAAGTAATACAGATGTTCACAATTTTGTCTGAAAACTTTTCCTGCCAAAAGTCTTAGTATATATTTTTTTTGTTTCAGTCTCGGGATGTTTCTCTCAACTCAATACCTTAACCTACCGTAAACTTTATTTGCGGTACATTTAATACAAAAACGACAATAAACAAGTTTGGTTTAACTATCAATTTGGCCATTGTGACAATATCTCAAAAGAAATTGCCGTCAATTTCGTCCTTATTTTTACTTAACTGTTATCGTATACAGATGCGTTATATATCCCATGATACTGCCTAATGCCATGCTGTGGAGGATAGTAAAAGATATAATGCACATCTGCTCTGAATTATTACCGCTAAAGCAAACCAGTAGAAGCACATTTTACGCAAAGATAAATAATAATGTAGATTAATTACCTTAATTACTTTATCACACAAAATTACTATTATTATATTAAAGTCTTGATATTTTACTTGCAAATATTCAAATAATTATTCCATTATAAACATTTACATTAAAACTTACATCAAATATTTATGAAAAATATATATTACAAAAAAAACACTTACTTTCCATAGTAATAAAATTCAATTTAATTTATTTAACACGCATTTAGCATTAAGCAATTAAAATGTTTACTTTCACAAGAAAAAGCATGTGGTAACAGAATAATAACTCAAAATAAAGAAACAAGAAAACTTTTCATAAAACAAAATTAGAAGGAAAAAATGGCAAAAAGATTAAATTGATTGCCAATGTGTTATTTTTTTAGACGCCGCAGCTTTTATTATAAAACATTTCTGATTTTAAGCGATTATAAATAGACTTAATGATAATTCGTCTACTATAAGTATAATAATAAGGAAAATAAATAAATAAAAATTGTAGGAAATTCAGTTTTCACCACTTTTTTAATTTTTAATTCATCACTTGTTCAAAGATCTCGAAGAATTTAAATGGACTGATAAGGGTAGGTGGTGGGAGAAAATTTCAAATATATTAATAAGACTATCACACCACATAAATGATAATGGACTTTAGGTAAGGCTCTTATAAAATCATAGAGCTAAAAGCCAAGAAAAGTTTGCTTGCAGAGGTCGGATATTACTCGTTAAAAATTTATAAAGGTTTGATTAAGTCAGAGTAAATGTCTTTACATAAAAACAAGAATCTATTAGAAACAACGCACAGTAAGATCTATACAAGCTAGTTTAATGTGAAAAGTTTCTCTTTAGTAAAACACGACAAAAGTATAATCATTAAAAATTTTAAAAGTATAAACAAGACAACTTTTATAATTCGCAAGGAAGTGTATTTATTTAAGATAACAATAATATGGAAGGCGTGAAAAACTTATAATTTTCTCAAAACACTCGAACAAAATAAACTTTACAAATTCGACAACGATTTATCGTCACATAACAGTGAAGTTTTGTGTAAAAACAACAACGTTTCTAGAAATAAATCAGTATTTTAATTTAAATCTAATAGATTCTTACATATATATTCTTAGGTCAAATATTTAAGTTCAATTTTTATTAAATTTAGTCATCGTTTTATTTTGTTAAGTTTTATTGTATAATTTTCATATCGTATTTTATACACAAAGGCACTTTACCTTGTGTATATATAAAAAAGCGATTTCCTAAAATCGCATTCTTCACAAAATTAAATTTGCTACCCTTAAATATTGCTTTCCAAAGATAAATGGTCTGGAAAATTACAAATATTTAATCTCTTTTTCTACCTTCATTTTAATATTGATTGGTTTAGATTTTATACTTTACTTTACGACAAACATTTTTGAAAATTTAATTTCATTAAATTCATCGACAGGAGTTGACTAAATCTTTCTCTCTATATTAGGCGAAACGTTAATTTTATTATACAGTAGCTTATACTGTTTCTTAACTAAAGCTTAAGAAAATAAATTTACATACAAATGGTAAACTAAGTTGAACTTCATTAGTTTAAATCTTAGGTATGAAAAAGACCTAAAACTTGACTAATCAAAGATTTAATTATAAAGTTTTTGTTTTTAATTTTTATTCTTTATCCAACTTGTTCAGTATTATCATTATATTTATTTTTTAATTGTATACATTTATTGCTTATTATTATTAATATATAATACTGCATCAATTAATTTTTATCATATTTTTCATAACATATAAGAAAATATTTAAAAATTTATTAAAAACCATTTCAAAGAACTGACAAAAAAACTTCAGACATGCAAATAACTTCGCAAAATTTACAATTGCTGTTTAAAATTATTTAATATGAAATTATAAAATCAATTTCTAGTAATATATTCAATAAGGAAATTAAAGAATATATTAAGTGAATCTAACGTGTCATAATTTATTTCTGTGGCAGTATTTCCTACAAGACTGTAAATTCAAAACATTGAGATTATATAAAAAATTTATATCTTTATCATTTAAAACCGTTTAGTTTTGTTTACAAGCCTAATTACGGAATAAATTAGTGTTGTTAAATGGATCATTCGAGAGCAGATTCCTTTAATAAGTAA
The DNA here is from genome assembly GCA_018397195.1 of Lethrus apterus. Lineage (NCBI taxonomy): Eukaryota > Metazoa > Arthropoda > Insecta > Coleoptera > Geotrupidae > Lethrus > Lethrus apterus. Next base: position 19,890 of record JAFFZR010014803.1, on the reverse strand, counting down.
AAGTATCATTTTTCCAAGTCCTCGATGTTATAAAAATCACTTGAAACGGTCTGTCTTTAAATTTTACTACTACAAACAGCTTGCCGGATTAACCCATTTATTTATTTAATACGATAAACTGAAAAATATAAACCGTTTTATAAATATTTAATATATAATATAAAGAAAAATTTTAAGTCTTATTTTGACTGATTACAATACATAATTTAATTTTATTTTATGCGACAAAATATATCTTTTTTATTAAATTGCCATAAAAATTAATTAAAATTGAAATAATAGATTTATTTGCATTAGTGACTTTACAGATTTCTTTATTATAATATATTGACATTTACATAAAAATCATAATCAACTTCATGTTAACAGAAAGTAATAAAAAGCAAAAAACAACAAATAAAAGTTATCTAAAACCATCATAAAACTAAATTATTTTTATCTTTTTTCAAACTATATAAAAACTGCAATGCGAAATATGGACAAAACTTTTTATTTACGTTCTCTATCTAAAACCATGACAGATTTGACAGACATCAAAACATTAAATTCCCCTATGAAACTTTCCCAATTTCACCAATTTAGTTCCTCTATATGTTTTCATGTTTATCCCGTCTGTGGATTCTTTCACGAATGTTTGGAATATTTGTAATTACAAAAATATTTATATACAATATATAAATTTAGTAACAAAAGAAAGATATCGTAAAATAACATTACGACGCTATCGATTTGCTACAAAATACATACAAGCCCACTTGATCTTATCTTCCGGATAATTGGTTTAACTAACACTTCAAGTAACCCTAAAAGATGACACCGGATATAGTAACGACTGAGAAAGAAATAATAACGAAACCGAAGCTCACAGCAGTATAAAAGAATAAAACATTTTGTTCTACTACCGACTATGTAATATAAATGAAAACAATTGTGTTAAATAGTTTATTTAAAAGTTTTAATTAATAAGTAAGTAAATAATAAATATTCACATACGATTGATGTATACTGATTATTAAGATTGTCCTAATTTATTAAAACAAATTTATAACTTTTCGGCAATTATTTATTAATCTTCATCTACGCTAACACCTTTCGTTGTGCATAATTTCACATAACGTATGGAATAATAATTGTCATAAACATTAAATTCCCATCCAAAATCTAAACTTCTTCATTTCCCAGCACTAAAAATCCTTTATCAAATTTCATTTTTTAATTTATCAAAAACCCATCTAAAATTGTACTTACATTATTTATTATACTTATCTTTTATCAGTGAGCAAGCAACTAGTAAAGAATGTGAAAATGTAAGAAAATATACTTAATAGAATTTGACATTAATAATATATTATTAATAATATTTCATTTGAAAGCTATAAATAATTTAAATAAATGTTCTCCATTGGTTGAAAGGTGAAAACAAAGTTAATATTCAGTAACTTTATTTCTATGAGAGAACATAGAGTTTTTATTAAAGGGACGATCTAATAAAGTAAAGTAATTTTGTAAAATGTGCGACATGGAGAACTGAGATTATATATATTATTTTAGAAAAGTGTTATAAAAGCTGCACTGAAACAAAATCTGTTAAATAAAATGGAAAGATTGCCTGCAGTAGAAAATCCGTATTTGACGAGATAGTAATATGTATATTACGCGTTCCCTGCTGCTGGGGTGTTTAATTAGTGATGCTGCATTAAATATTTTTAAACGCTCTTCTGTACGCAGATATTGATAAACCGACTCAAAATATTTTTTTGTCCCTGTAGAGTTCAATTTAATTTCTACAATACACATTCTAACATATAATACCGTAAGAATAGCATTTAAAGTACGAGATTCAATTATATAGAATTGTTAAAATTACCTTGAATTTAACAACGTCTACAAAGTATACGTTTTAGAATTACTTCTACTTTTAAAAAGATTCAATACTCCACAAAAACAATCTTCCGAGTAAATTAACCTATAAATGATAACAGTACGACACACATATTACAAATGTATAAATGACACATTAAATACAACTGCAGTCGTTTGAATGTTTCCAATTAATTACTTCATTAAAATAAAAGAATGGTTACGTATAGAGCTATTAATAACGGAGAATAGTTCCTGGAAAGCAATAATTACTTCTAAGGACCGGATCGATAAATGCCTTATGTATTTCCTGGTATTTAGTTTAAAATATATCACGATAAAAATAATTTCTATGTATTTAGTCTTTTTTCTATTTTAAAAATTTTGATTAATTATTCACTTATTTTTCTGCACTTCATGTATATTCGGTCTTTAAACTTTCCCACAAAAATCATTTATGTGAATGAGTATTATACATCCAGTTATAAAGGTTTGTCAGGCAGAAACATTGGAGAGAAAGGGATGTGACTGATACAGACATCGACGTAAAGAGAATAAGCTTGCGTATAAATTTGTAATATAGAATCATGGATGTATAATTTAGAATTTTGTGTACAAATAACACTTAAATAGTGCAATACTGAATATTAAATGTAACTGCACGTCAGGTAAAACGTTTTATTGTGTGTATTAGTCGTCGATATACACAATGAACATAATTACTTTACAAAATACCGTCTGTTGTATTATTATTTGTGTTTGATGTATTAAGCGTTCATATTCATATTAAAATAATTTAAGCACAAATTTCCAACATTTCCTTTTGTTATTATAAATACAGTCGGTAATTACAAGATGTTACAGAGTCGAAATTCTAGTGTGCAAACCCACATATAAAATATCGAGAAACACTTTCAAATCGTCGCATTGACACAATGATCTGTATTAAATTTATAAGACGGGGGACGGTTTTGACAGTTCAATCCCAAAATTTATGTATTTTATTTGATAAAATAGTAATTAAAAATCTATTCACAATTAAAGTTTTTGTAAATACAATTTACAGTCCTCGTACGATTGGAGCATGTTATTGTAATTATTTTTGTGTGTTTTTTGTTAATTGATTTATTCATCAGTAAGAATCATATGTGTATAAATTAATTTATATATAAATAATATTATATACTTTAAATTTTGATTTTTATAATTTCTAGAAAACTGACAGAAATAGTTCAGTATATTATAGTTCACATATTTTATGATATATCAACAAAGAGGTTTCTTATTACCGTAATATTTTAGTTCTCACGTGCTTACGTAACATAAATCTCAACTAGTGCCTCTGGTGAGTTTTTAGAAAAAATTCTCAAGAGTTTCCAAGCGCTTCTTTCAATTTTGTATATAGGAACTCTGCGACGTTGAAAGTATTGTGTAATACAAAAATATAGATGACACGCTTACTCGAAAGAGTAAACGTACTTCGTGCATTGCTTTGATTATCTTAACTACCTCCTTCATGTATTAAGTCATTACGCAATATTCCATCTCGCTTTCTGGTATATTAGCATATTCGAATCCATATACCAGCAAACTGTGATTTTAACCGGTATGGAAGGGACCATTCATGCTGGCTACTCTTTAATTAAGGATTTGGAGCATTCGTATTATACAAACTGCACTTTCTTAATAGTCTCTTAATTACAATTCAACCAATCCGAACCTTTCCCTTGTCCTTAATAACGAAAATCAAATCCATATCCGACCTAATATTACTTAACTTATTTAATTATATTGTTTCATTTTATTTTATCAAATTAAGGTAAATTAAAAACCTTTACCATTTAACAGAATCTGTAGTGCAATTTAACAACATACAGTCTGTCCCAGCATTGTTACAAAAGGTGATGGACTAAAAATTTTTTAATTTTATTTTGATAGATTGTCGGATTTAGTCCTGCTTGGTTTGAAGAATTTTAAGGATATTTTCAGTTTTTGAAAAACAAGCCGGCCTTGACAGTAAATCAAAAACTATGTTCTTTTCAGGTAAAGTACCCTTTTGTTCATGATACGGCAAAATTTTACTAAAAGTTGTTCAGAATGAGAAATTATGGCCCTATACATTTCAGGAAGATCTACCGACTTTAATTAAACCGTCATTTTTTAGATTAAACAAAATAAATTATAAAAATGAATCAAAGTATGTAGCTTTTCCTGAAATTGTATGGAGCCATAATTTCTCATTCTGAACAACTTTTCTTAGTAAAATTTTCCCATATCATGAACAAAAAGGGTACTTTACCTGAAAAGAAAATAATTTTCGCTTCATAGTCAATATTCTTCAAATTCTCTTCAAACCAATCAGGACTTTGCCATAAAAGAGGCAAACATATTGAATATATTACGATAATACTGTAACTAACCCAAGCTTCAGGATCATTTGTGAACAAATTTGAATAAACATTGATTTTTTCAAAGCAAAATTCCTGTTGATTTCTTTTGTAGGTAATTTACATTACACTTTTAAATATATTAAAATTCGAAATTATTTGTCGTAATATGCTCAAAATTCGTATGAAAATTGAAATATTAAAGTAACTTCTATAAGAAATTCTACAAGAAAAGAATAAATTTACCTTTTATTTCTTTTTAATTTAAAGTCGGATGTTGAAAACAAACAGATTCTAGTAAAGCAATATAACATTTGTTGTTAAGTATGAACATGATATTTAATAACTTAATCTTACTTTCCGTATCATTTCAAATATGTTTTATTAAAAGTCGTATTTAAATAAACTTCATATTAAAATGCAAGATTTTCGTTTATATATACCAACAACATTTTAATTTCAATGGTAATAAAATAATATATACCATTTAATCGTGGTGTTTTATTGTAAAATAAATATAAATAACTATTTTTTAATTAAAATTTAGACAGCTTAAATGTTCTCAAGTTAGAATGTTGAATTGTTTAATAAATTGAAAGATTAAAACTATCATTTAGTCCACAATCCAAATAAACCATTTAAATTGAAAATCATACCCAAATGTGCGATAAAGTAATTAAATGGTGTAGATAATAATTTTTATATTTCTCTTTTGGGACATCCATTTTAAAAAATCGTAACGCAGCGATAATTGTGTTATACACGTGATCTCCAAAAATTTATTACTATGTCGTATTAATTGCATAATTAATGATTTGATTGGTTTATAATTTTACTTTTATTTAATTAATTAATATTATTTGGTTTTAAATAAATTTATATGTTAATACGAAATTTATGTTTTTAATAACAAAGGTAGAAATTGTACTTGTAGAAACAAAAGAGAATCGCCTCATATATTCGTATGTGTTAACTTGTCAAAATTTTCATTAATTAGTTTTTGTGAAATGATATATGTTCGTATGGTGTTTATTTAGCTCAATGTAGGCCATGGACTTTCCCTACATATAAAGAATAATATATTTGAAATGTTCAATAGCTCATTTATTGTAGATTATTAAATCTTGACTTTTTTTAATTTCTTTTTTCTTTATTATCATGATAAAAATCGAAATGTAATAAACTACAAATTTATATAAATATGCATACAATCGACTAATCGATGGATACATAAAAAATGCATATATTGCTAATTTACAGTCGACAATATGACATATTTTTACACTTTTTACATTACAGAGACATATCCATATTTATGAAATGCATAAAAATGTCAGAATTTTAAATATCGGAAATTAGTTTTTAAATGTTAACAAAGAACTAAGACAGAGCCTATATTCTCAAATACAGCGGTTCTTCACTTTGAATCCTAAAATGTATTCGTAAAAGTATTAAATAATAATAATAAACCAATTTAGTATAAATTTCAAGCTAAGCGAAATAAAACATATCCGCGCAGGGGTGGATCCAAAGGAGTATAAATGAAGTAATTAAGATTTAACATTTAATTAATAAAGTCAAATTTCAATTTATTTATTTCTGACAATTGGCATTTCCCCTAATACTTAAGGCCTAAATAATAAATAGTTTAAAATAAAATTAATTTTATAAATAGATTCGTCCGAAATATTTCCTGTGCATATTTTCAATAATTTTATTTATATGCAATGAGAAAGCGACCAAAAATAATTTCTCAAAGGAAAACACAAAAATAAGACAGTTATGGATATTTACTTTGACACATTGAGAAAAGTTCAGTTCGTTATTTTTGACAACTGAAATTTCAAAATTTCAGAGAGCTAACCTTAAGATTTTTGATTACATAATAGTTCTATTTATAATTGACATTTCAGAAAAAAATATTAATGCTGATAAAAGTGATAAAGTAAATAAAAAATATTTAATATTTGTTTTGCAATTTTATCCCCTAAATTTTTACAGTTTACGGTCAACTGAAGTATGTTATTCAAAATCAAGCCAAGGATCATTCTGGTAATGCTGTTGTAAAATATAATACCGTTTATTGCGGAAACGTTCAGATCTCGCATAAACCATCGAAATGCAGGTGTATGTCTCTTAAAAACTGAAGTTTTTAATCTGTAGCGTGCGACTGGTACATGTTACAATGTTCCAACCTTCTGAATTTGCCGTCATATTCTACAAAGTTGTTTCGATTTTTTTTATGATCGGATTGCGTTCAAAATCAAATCTTAAAGTCAACTTCGCCGTGCTAATCACGAATATGATGTTAGTTTTGATCAACGAGTTATTATCCCAATTTTAACGTCCAAATATGCTGAAAGAAATTGTTCGGGATAGGGTGGACCTTGATCATTGAATATTTGACAATTTTTTCTACACTTGACATAAATTCGAGCATGTGCATTTTTTCCGGAATAGAAATATATAAAACGAAAACAAAATCACAATAATAAAATATATTTCATTTTTAATCATCTAAGAAAGTTCTTCAATTCCAAACTTAATTTAAGCAAATTATTTCACAATTTATTTCAATTAAAAAAGTAATCCACGTATAATGTTACAACAAATTTCAATTGAAAAACAAAAAGCGCTTACCTATGATGTGAATAAATTGATCCAATTTAATTAAAAGGTTTATAAATAAAATCACTTTCACAAATACATACAAACAATTTAAAACCAAATACAATCAATTATGCACGACATATATTTTCAATAAAATCCGATCAGTACGCAGTAACAGTTGCAAATACCTAAATGACCAGAACTCGGCTAAAAAATCGTTCACAAAAACAAAAATTTACTAAACTTGATGGAATTCTTTAATCTCGTTGATTTACAATCCTTATCGATCTAATGATTTTTATACCTAAAGCAATTACATCATATATAGTTTACATAACGTACATTTTAAATATCGAATTGAAGCAAATGTGTGACATGAATTATCAATCCAATCAAACTGGCTATCACATATTTTGTTACACTGGGAATTTAATTTAGAATTCAATAACCAAATGGCAAAATTACAACATTAAGGTAAATTTGTTGAGTGAAAGGATGGTTATCTTATATTATATATTGAATTGTAAAATTTAACAAAAATAACTGGAAATGCAAAAATGGGAAAGGATTCATACAGGAATAATTAATTTAAGAATTAGGAGGAAAATATGTGCAGTAAAATGGAAGAAAAGTAAAAAAAACCGGTGATTAGGCGATGATCGTTAAATATGGTTAAATAAGTACAATAAGTACGTGTAAGTGTGTTAACATAATTACAGAACGTTACTTCAAATCACGACGGTCGTAACATTTAACAATTAATTTATTTGTTGTAGAAAATTAATAAAAAATCATCAAAAATAAAATATATACGTAAATACAATTTTTAAGGATAATTGTCCGCCGACCTGTCCCGTTCCGTACATTCACAGTTGGATAAAATATTTATGTTCCTATTTAAATTAATGATTTGAAGGCAATGTGCTGAAAATAACTTTTCTTAGAACACTGTAATTTAATATTACAATTTCATGACTATAAGAAGAAAAGAAGAAAATATTTTATTTAAGACAGTAACTTTGGGTTTTGTTGTAATATTTTTATAAATTAAATTTAAATATAGTCAGTAGAAAACTTTCAAAAAACAATTTACAAAATTGACGATTTTAGTTGATACGATATTTATACATAATACAATTTTTCTAAATGCATAAAAAATGTCATACAACATCATACTTTATTGTTAAAACTACTTGTATTGACAATATTTTTTATTGACTTCGTGTAAGTTAATTTTATATATATTACAATTTACTCAAACCTCTAACATGTATTCTAATATTCCATGTTCCGGCTGGTCATTAAATGAATGAAAAAGGACGTAAAATAAAGAACATAACTAAAAAAAAACGCTAATGTAAAAAACACATAAAAAATAAACAATTAGTTTGAATAAAGATACGGACAAAAAATCAGGATGTTTTAAACCAAAAATGTATAAGAAAACAAAGTAGTAAGAGAAAAAGTTAAATAATATATAAAACAAGTATGAAAAAAATATAAATAGTATAAAATATAAACAGAAAATTGTGAAATTCCCCAAAATGCATATAAAAAATAAAAAGAATGTAGAAAACATAATAGAAAATTACAGGGGAAATAAATGATTCGAGGATATAACAAAAAGTAATTAAAATTTAGCATAGAAGTATGTACTAATTGCAAAAATATACGCCACTATGGATACATTATATAAATTTTTTCAATATTAAAAAAAATAGCAATTAATTATTTGCTAAAACCTTTAGTAAAGAACTAATAAAAGCGTCAACATATTTCCAAATAATTGTGATTTACTTTGTTTGCATATTGGTAAAGCTTTCAATAAATTGATAGGAACGGTATTGACTGAAAAAAAAGCTTCACGTAAAATATGTATATAACGTTCTGTTTAAACTTTAAATTTTATTCGCAATTTCAGACATTATTTGTTTATATTTTCTACTGCAAGTTAAATAGCTTTCGAACTTGTATAAAGAAAATCGAATCAAATTGCGCGTCAAAAATTTGATATTTCTCATACGGTATTTGATATTTTTATTCTGTAAAATATATTTTTTAATTTAAAACCAACAGGATGACAGATTCTACATATTTAAAACTGATAGATATATATAGAACATTTTATCGTTAAATCAAATCATATACATTATTATGACTGGAACTAATGTACCAGTACTGAATTTTATACAGAGAGAAACTTCGCTTTGAAATTGTCACAAATATCGAATAGTTTCTCTTCGTTCGTCATATATATTCAGTCGAAAAAAATTTAATACCTAACTTGAAAGATTTGATAAATTGGTACACAGTTTCCCTCTTCAATTCAATTATTTATTTTTTTATTTATAATATATTTGAATAAATAAACAATAAATAATCCACACAATCTTTAGAAAGGACCTAATTAATGTTTATTTTAACCCAAGTTTTTAATTTAAAATATTTGATGAATTAAAATTTTAATAAAAATTTGGTATTACAAAATACAAAAATACAAAATAGCATTTGCACTGCAAAGTTTTGTTTATGTTAACTAATTTATATTTAAATCCTAAATATTTTAGAATAAGTTCGTTTTAACCATTGGTAATTTAAAGTAAATTCTTGCGCCATCTGTGTGCATGTGTTAAAAGCAAATCGTACTAAAATTATAAATCTTTCATAAAAATTAAACGTCGCTAAAAACATTAAAATGGAAAGGCTAACTTCATTAGCCGTTCTAGGGTATAAATGGTTTAATAGAATGTAAATTTAAAATAAAAGAAAAATGCAGAAAATGAGTTTTATCCTCGACTTATATGCCTTTCAAAATTAATGTACGTTAAATCTAAGTTTAATTATATGAAAATTGAGAACATTTACGACGTATATATTATATAACGTAACTACGTGAATACAATTTTGGAAATTTTACATAAATATTATTAATAAAACAATGGTGCAAAGGAGCGCTGAACATATTCGAAAACATTTTTACATTTAATGATTTTAAATAAAATTTGCTTGTAAATTTCCATAGTTTTATTGTTCACGCCCAGGACAGTATAAACGATTTTAGTCAATGTGTTCTACTTTCCCAGTCTAAAGCCCAATTCGCACGAGCGTTAATCCTAATGTCATGAATCAGCTTTTCGTATTTTTAGGTCTGATTCGAACACACGTAAACCTAAAAATCTGTAACAAAATTTTATCAAATACGATTGATTTTTTATAATTTGGATTAAATTAAAAAATCATACATTCCTTTTGAAGTTTATTACTTAAAATATATAAATACACTAAGAATAAATTGAATATATTTCAATATATTTCACTTTAATTAAAAAGATATATTCGTCGTTTTTCTTTCCGCATCATTTTAAGAAATCCCATATCCGTTGCTAGAACTACTTTGTTACTTCCTTAAAATGTTTGTGTATGTAATCTTTTGTTCTTTCTTTTATCCTACCTATGTTATCCGGGGCTCTGTTTCGGTGTTGTAATACAAATCTTTGTTTTTCCATTTTGTACGTTTCCACCGCAGGGCATATCTATAATTCCAAAGAGTACGTACGAAGAAACGTACATAGTATACAATTTTATTATTTTTTAATACATAATTTTCGTTGTATTTTAAGTATAACGCATTGTTATGAACTAAGCGTAATATATGATGACAAAATTGCCGATTAACATCTTTTTCATGTGTGGTGGCCTATAAATTTATATGCTTCCCATTGCAAGTTCTTTGCCAACACAAAAGTAATATTGGTTTCGGTGCATATTGGAAAAGTTCTAATTTATTATCTTTACGTGTTTTTTTATTAAGTGTAGTAAATGGGTTATTTAGTTATTTGTACGAAAGGGAAATACCACATAAAATGTCAACATTTTTCCTTTGAATAAATGTACGTATTTAATTATGCGAATTCAAGTACTTAACATCAAACATTTAATTTAACGTGAGGCTTTTATTTCACTAGATTGCGGCATTTTTCTTTATTTACGTCGAAACTCTAAACTTTAATGTTTAATTTTCATTGTGTATTTATGTATAGTTTCAAAATTTACTATTACTTCGTTTTAATAGAAAATAATACTATTTAATTTGCTTTGTGATATGAGGTTTACTACCTCATATTTTAAGTTAAATACATGTTGTTTTAACACAAAATTTTGTATTTAAAAAAGTAACAAAATTTTTAAAATAATTTCAAAGAAAAATGTCACACTATTACCAATATTGGGAATATTGTTGAAGATATCCTCGAAGACATATAATCACTAGTAAGAAATTGTAGGATTTTCGTCCAAAAAGGCAAACTTTGATAAAGTCATGATGCTTTATGTTCATTTCATTTAGTTAAACCCCTTCGACAATGCAATCAAAATTAATAAATCGTGTTCCTATGGTTTTGATCAAAATTGATCCATATTATATGTTTTTCTAGTCTATTGCATCAATTTAATGCCAATAAATTCGAAGTACATTCAAAAACAACTTTTATACAGTGAAAATCTAAATCTAAATAACTTCTATTCTGTCTATAAAAGCACTAAAATAACTTTGAAATCAACGAAGAGAACTCTTAGGAACATACCGTAATGTCTCTAGTGTGCAGTAATTAAACACGTTAGTTATCTAAAGTCGCATAATTTGATATCTTCTAAAATTTTAGGTCAATAGGTGCAATAAGCGCCCACTCATGAGTAGAGCAAACAAACCACTTCTGCACCGCTTGACTCGAGCAAGCTCCAGGCGGTGTTATTAAACTAACACAACAAGAATGTTTACGACACGATCACTTCCACAGTGTCCTTAATTGCAAAAAAAAAAGAAGAAACACAATCTCAAACTTAGATAGTCCACTAACTGACAAGCAAACTTCATGTTAAGAAGTACGGATAATTCATGCGACCGATTTAAAGCTTAGAATCTTTAACCAAAAAGCACTTAAAACGTTATAAATTATTTACTTTAAACAAATTTAAAATGCATAATTTTATTAAAATGTACTACTTTCGCAGAAAAATTAAACGAATACAAAAAAAATGAAACAACTATCAAATTTAAGGTGTATGTACATGCATCTACCTGATGAAGCCACTGTGTGGCGAAACAATTGTTGTAGCAATTACAATAAATATAGTGAAACCAAACAACAATTTTTTTGTTTTTATTTTGTGATTATGGAGTTTCACCAAGTATCGCCTAAATCCATCCAATTAAATTTAACATTAACAAGATTTATAATAAAAGTATTAAATATTTAGTCTTAAGACTCTCCTTCGTATATGAGTCGTTTAATATCCTCGTTTTGTGAGTAAAGTATAAATAAAATAAATTATTTTATATTCTACACGTTTAATTAAACACGTGTAAAAGATTAAACACGTGTAAAAGAGAAAATAACTTGTTTGACTTATATTTTATCATCTGCACAAAGTAAGGGCCTGCAAGCTCGTGGAACAAAAAAAATACAGTATACTATGTAATTTAATTAAATGACTTAAAGTGATAACATTAAGATGTAAAGTTACTAATACTAAATGGAAGAATATATGTAAGTAGATTTATTAAAAAAATATATGAATCGAATTTTAATAATAACGTAATCCCAACAAACTTAAGTAAGGATTGATGAATTCATTTTACATTTATGAATAAATTTTTACTTCCATACGAATGCTATTCCATTAAATATTTTTTAAATACATGAATTTAATTTAAAATTCATTCATTATAATAACAGAGGAATCACAGAATAATTAAAATTCACTGATTTCGTTCGGTTTGAATATCCATTTAGCGAACTAAACGATCACATGTTGATAATTTTTGAATGCAAAAACTTGGCATAGATTCAAAACGTTTTATCAGTTAAATAGCTTTTATTTGGTATTATAAAACAGTATACAATGAATGGATACAATCACGAAATTGAGAATAGCATTTCTGGGACAATTGTTCAGAACTTTAAGTTCGTTGAGGCCGCAGCAAAGAAGCCTTTTAAATGTCAAACGTCAAACACAAAAACAGATTTGATTAAACGATATGAAAATAGTTTAAAATTTATAAAAAAAAATTCATTAATTATAAGTTACTTTATATAACTTTTATCATACAGTTTTTAATTATGACTTCGAAATTTGCACATAATTCACACTTTCGCAAACCTTAATATTTTAATGTTATATAGAAATTCTAAAGTGTTAATACAAATTTTAATTAAAAGAGTTCTTAAAATATGTGACATATTTTAATAAAAAGTATGTTTTAGTATTCCTGAAGACCATAATAGTAATAACAAATTCTTAATTAGTTATAATTGCATTTTTTTTAAGCTCGGAGTCAAAGATGTTTTTATTACAGATTTTTATTTGGCTGAAAGCTTATATTGCAATATCATTACCTTTATGGTATAACCTTTCTTGAAAATAATCTGATGAAACTTCGTATGCACACAGGAATAATTCTGAGGTAATATTGATCCTTCAGGAATTTGGTCATATAACCATTAGACTTGTTTCCACAAGATATAAAATATTTAAAAAAACCATCTTATTGAATTTACTTTATTATTAAATGTAATGACATGACGATTTTAAATAATAACATTTTAAACAAATTATTATTAGAGTAAAGGGACTGGTAATTTACACAAACTGTTGGTTAATTCCCTCGAGGTATTTAACATTTATTCGTATTTGTTCAGAAAATTCTGTGGAGACCAATTATACATATAATCGAATGTAGTTTAAAAAATATACCGATGCAAGCGATTAAATTTTCGTAGTTTTAACAAGTTCATAAATATTTCAGTAATATTATTTTTAATTAAAAATAACTCTTTCGTTCATTTGTTTATTTTAAGTGTCTTCATATTTTCTTTAATGATGGCAGTACGGTACTTGAAACTTCCTTCAGAAAACCCCTTACACTTAGCTTAGGATCAATACATTAACTTCTTAGGAACATAGCGTTTTAACTCTCTGTCTTATTAAGATGAAGGCCTATTTATATAACAGTTGATTAAACATTTCAATCTAATATAATGTTAAGGTTAGTTTAAATTGGTTCACCTGGTATATGAAATTAAGTTGGCTCTAATTTGTTTCAGTTGCAGGTAAATACTTGTGGCTATGATGAGTGTTTCTAACTTCTCTCATATCCTGAAGTACATTCAAACTAAATCCAAATACATTACGTACAATTGCAATCATGTTGTTGAAACACTATTTACCTGAACATAACAACACATTGCACATGTATGCACTAAAATTATAAAGGCTAAACATTTTATTACGTCATTTTATAAACATTTGTTTATTGGAAGAGTTCATGAAAGTCTGAGCGTAATACTATGAAACACAAAAAATATATTTTTTGTCGATAGGTGTGATAATTTATAAAACTACGTCAAAAAATAGCTAAAGATTTTTGAGTAAATTACATAGTATTACTCCAAGCTGTTCATCAGTAATATGTACATTATAAAACGAAAATGTTAAAATTGTGTTTTCAAAGTTTCTAGAATATAACATTTAAATCTTCTCTAAAGTTACATTCTAGTTTAAATGTAAAAGCTTTAGTTTCTAGTCAAATTAATTTCAGAAATAAATTGCATCATAGAGTTTGAATGAGTTTTTCAATAAATAGTGTAATTCGTCTCAGTTAATCATCAACCTGTGACATATGTAATCGATAATAGTTTGCATAATAGTTGTAGAACTGTATGCATTGAGATGTTCCACAGTTTACTACACACGCAGTCGCGATGGAACAAAACTACATTGAATTATACGTTTGTTAAATTAGAATTATTGACCGAAGACCGACACAGACATAACATAAACACAAAAGTGAATTTGCAGAGAAAAAATGTTTTTATATTCTAAACAGCAATTGAAATAAAAATTGGGTACTTGCACCAACGTATCACAATACGTTTACGTTTACCATTAAGTACCACTTCGGATTAGTTTGCACTTCGCTCTCAAGTATACCTCGAATATTCGAGGTTTATAATAATCTCGAACTCTGCAATACAGCTTGGAAGATATTCCATACATATATTTCATAAACAATAAATTCAATTAATCATTACTATAATAGTACGATCTAAACATCATTGTTGCAATAATTGCTCCTGACTATGCTCGGATACGCTGTAATTGAAGAGCTTCCTTACAGGAAACAAGAAATAATATCTAACATCGGTTACAATGTAAGACCGACAACAAAATGTACACTTAAATCTGATGAAGCAATTTAAGAATATGTTCTTTGCGTTTTGCAAAATCGAACGTGTTCTGACGTGGAATATTTCTTATATTTTACAAGATATGTCCAAACAATTTTTGCAAGTTTTCAATATAAAACGTTTTTCTTTAACTTTAAAATAACAAACCTGAAAATCAGTATAACCGAAATTGAAATACAAAACAATAAAAAAATATTCAAAGAATTGTTACATAAACAACTAGAAATAATTTTACACCGTAAGGTATTAATATACAACGTAACGCATAAATTTACAAACAAAAGCTTATATATTAAAATTAAATGAAATGATAGGAAAATAATAAATATTTTGATTACTCGATCAAAAGAATTTTGTAATTGCTAATTTAGATTTATTTTCAACAAAAAAAATCAACATAAAAATCTATTTAAAATTTGATACATTTTTATTGTATTTTAATTTGAAATATTTCCTCACATACGTCAATAAATGCATAAATAACGTGAATACTTGAAGGGAGAAATTTTATCGTAAACACTTCTAAAGAAACAAAGTTTGCAAACTAACAGTACAACATCGACTGGAAGAAGTTTCCACAGTTTTACAGACTCGAAAAAGTATACGATAATGTACCAATTTCATTTATAACAATAACAATAATTTATAGCTCAACATATTATAACAGCCCAATAAAAGAATAATTAAGTACAACTTTGTTTACTAAATAAATAAACGTTAATTTTCTTTTATAATCTTAAAATTTTAAAATTTTAAAGTTTAGAGAAACTCGGTTGCAGCATTTATCGTAATGCCTTATATCAAAATGAATAATAAATTTAAAAAATAAATTATTTTGATAAACGCAAAATAAGAAACTATTTAATACTAGCTATAATTTTCCTGCACCGATAAATTGCGTCTGACAAGATATTTTGCACCAAAGCTTCATTTCCCTAGCGTCTTGTTAATTTATTTACACATCACGTCGTCACATACTTCCTATATCGAATATTAATTATTTAATAATTAATTAAATTAACGCTTTACATGTTAAATGCTGTACAAACTATTTTTTTTTATAAAAATTAAAGGATATTACCAAAAAGGCTAAAAATTATAAATATGAAACTTACAAAAATTACCAGCAGTATAAACTTATCTCAGTAGCACTGGTTGGAATTGTTTAAGTTCACGAAGTATTCAATAAACCGTTCTCCAATTCCTTTCACATACTTAACCCAGGAAAATTCTAAGCGTTTATTTTTACCACATCGTTTGTAACATCACCAATATTACAATATATTGTCATGTAGATTTATTGTACATTTTCCACAAAGTTAGAACATGTAATTAGTAGTCGATTTATTTTCTAAATCTAAACGATCTACAAACTTACTTTATTTACCACACTTTCTACATACTAAAATTATGCAATAAAACCCTACGTATTGGGGGGGGGCAATACGTAGGGTTTTATTGCATAATTTTTCCTTCTCAGTTTGAACTTCTATCAATGATATAACTTTCTGATAATCATCATGAATTTTTATATTTTATATTTCTTTCACGAAAATCATAATTATATTTATGGAGATATCACTTTTCACACATTTTCTGATTGAAAAGACATATTTGCTTTGCTAGACTTAAATATGTTCAATTTTTAATATATTTTTAATTCTTTGAATCCTTAACACTTTTCTAAATTTTGTTATAATGTGTCGATTCAATCCGATTTTTAATTTCCTGATAACCGAGGTTAGTGTTCGTTACATATTTAATCTGGATTACTTCGCGAATTTCTCATAAATCATTTCTCCTTCACTTGCGTATAAATGTGTTGTCAAAAGTTAATTTCTTTAGAAGTTCTAATTTATTTAGATCTTTTTTAATTTCATATGTAGTGCATTAATATAATTTTCGCTTGTTTATATTCAAACATTTTTATTTTATAAACACTCTACGAAGCTGGGAGTTTCTTCTATCGTTTCAAACAGATTAAACAATTTTTAGATGCCTGGAATGCTCTTTATATTTTTATTTTTTATTCGATGCTAATCAACTTTAATGGAGATTTTTTTAATTTTTTTATTGCAAATGGCTAAATATAAACCCACAAAACTGAACAATATAAATTCGACTAAAAATTCAGGTACTCTACCATTTTATCAACAGAGTCTCCTTCCAAGCATGAATTAGACAAAAGTACGGCTATGGTATTTGGGAAGAAGGTTGGACATAAATGTTTTTGGACATGTTTTTGGACACAATTTTTCATGTCGATTTTTGTTTAAAATTTAATAAATGATAATTATTTTGGTATTAGAGAATTTTTTTTGTTTCATTTGAAAACGTAAGCATCTACGATAGTTGCTCCACTTTTGATATTGACAACTAGTGAATGACATATAGAAAATCAACAATGAAAGATGGATGTACAAAATCTTTAACAGAGAATTTTTATTCAAACATTGTTAAAAGAGCATTAGTTTGCTAGATAATCGAAATGTTGTAGTATAAAATCTACAGCATCACAGCACATGACAGTTACAAGTAATCAATGCCAACGTGAAACCATCGAAAAGTCCCAAATTTTCTGACCTAGTTTCTGGTCTCCATACAGATGTTGAAAATGATCATTGCCGGACGGAGGCACGAAAATGTATTTTTCACATTGTCTAAGCAATTTGGTTAATTAGTACATACTAATTAATGGGGAATCAGTACAACACATGTTTAAATTAACCTCCTGCGAGCTTTTTTAAGTAATTTATATTACTATTTTCTGCATCCATTATTCTTTTAAATTAATTATTAATTCCCAAATACTACAAAATGAGCAGATATTAAATCACAACTAGACAAAATATTTCATTCTGGTGAACATTCATTACACTTTGTAAAAGCAAGCTTAATAGGACTAATTCATTCATAATTCCTGAGTAATACAAGACTTCATTACGACTTTAATTGCTTATCCTTACAAACTGCTAACTTATTTTAAAATCAAGTCTAATAAAAATTTAAATTCGAAGTATAAACCGAAAATTTTTAATTGGATTTTTAGGGTCACACATCCCTTGTGCGTAAATACTTTCATCTTATATAAAACTTTATGTCAATTCTATAGAGGATCTCGTTTTTCAAGTCATTCTGTTACCCTAACCTCATTTTTTACGAAATCGGAAAGGTGGCAACCCTAATTTCTTTTGAACCGATCTCACACACGTTTTGCCCTAGTCTAAGATAAAAAAATATATAGGTTCTTTCGAATACATTATCCAGAAAAAATGGAATCACTTTAAAGGAAAAGTCAAAACGTTTCTTTATATTTTATACACAATGTCTTTATACACAACGAACTTTTATTTTATAGAATTTGTCAGATTTTTAAATTAATTTATATTATCACTTAATGAGAAATATTAGTTGTATCATGTACTAATGATAAAATTATTTTTATGTAACCTGGGAGAAAAAGAATTTACAATCCATTAATCAAAAAGTTTATTTACTGCGAAAACCATCTAGATCGTAAGTATTACTTCTCATATTAAACTTATATTTATGATCTCTAAGACGAGAATCATTGCGCTGAACAAAAAAGTCTTACTGGAAACTATACAAGCTGCTTCATATACATTTTTTTTTTCTTAAATATAAATTTGTAGTTACAATTAAACTCAAATCATAGAACGATTTATATTTTTAAAGTGATTTATATTCGGCCAATTTTGTAAACGTATTTCACGTCCATATATGACTCTTTTGAATGTTTTGAGAGAAGTTTATCTAGGCCGTTTAGTAAATTTATGTGACGGTTATAAACGAAACGCGATTTCTTTCATGCATTACAAAACATAAAAATAAATGTACGGTTACAATATAGTATTCATCATGTCATAAAGT
The DNA here is from genome assembly GCA_018397195.1 of Lethrus apterus. Taxonomy (NCBI): domain Eukaryota; kingdom Metazoa; phylum Arthropoda; class Insecta; order Coleoptera; family Geotrupidae; genus Lethrus; species Lethrus apterus. The sequence continues at coordinate 896 of JAFFZR010014803.1, read as the reverse complement.
TTTTGTTTTTTAATCATTATCAGAAAAATAATTTCAAAATTTATTTCAAGTTAAATTATCTGAAATAGCTATGGAAATGTGTTTGTAGTATAATAGCACAAAATACTGGCAAACGGTCTGTAAAGTGTAAGTACACATGCTTACATTTGTATTCCATCGCAGCAGCTAGTACAATGGGGCATATCCCTTATCCATCTAACTGAATAGAGGAACATTACACTAATCAAAATAATACAACTACACTTGACACCCCGGGCGCCCATTTGTATCACATGAATGATGAATTATACAAAGATAAAACAAAAATACGTGCTGTGAAATCGGACATGAAAATTCTTGAACGTGAAAATGTGTTGTGTATAATCCCCATACATTTTCAAACCAACCATTTTATTAAAACTGAAACAAAAGTTTGTTACACATAGATTATACACATATAATTTCAAATAAGAACTTATTATTTTTTTTTAAATAAATTACAGAAATGCTGGGAAGATTTAAGGGATAAAAATTTCGTATTTTTTATTGCAGCAATTTCAATATAATATTACTTGGCAATTTAAACTGTCAATCGCCTAGAGATTTTTATTTTTTGCGCACAGTATATGCATTTATATTAAATATTTTGAAATGTCAACTGTCAGAAATAAAATATTCTTAATTTGACAGTCTGATGCCCGTATTCACCAACGTCAGTTAACTATTATAATCTGTAGATTTTATTAAACTCGCTACTAAATCGACAGTTAAACTCAGAATGCAATTCACCGCACAAAGTTAAGGTTAATCTCCAGTTAAATCATGAGAATAAAATAATCCCTAGGTTTTTGGGCGAGTTAAATATTAAATCTACAGATTAACCTCCAAATTTTTGTGACATTTCAATAAAACGAATT
>JAFFZR010014802.1:0-23349 GCA_018397195.1 Lethrus apterus | reverse complement strand
GGAATTCCTCAATAACTAGCAAACAGTGACAGATAGAAAAAAAGTTTCTACAAATAGTTGTAGTATTATGATTGATCTATAATTTAAAAATATTGATATGTATACAGGGTGTTTCATAACTGTGGTATGGACTTCAATTTTGTTTTTTTAAATACAATACCTCTAATATTATTGTATATTTGGAAGTACCAATAAAATATGAACGAAAAAGATATAACATACTTTATCCCTAAACTCGTTAATTTCCGAGATATTTTGGATTTTCTGAAAATTATGTCACTTACATTGTTTGAAAAAAGCGGTTGCATTTTAATTACCTTTTAGAATAAGTGACCGAAATTTTGAAATATCTTAGTAGAGACCTACTTACACCTTCAGATGTGTTTACAGTTGTATTTTAATATACTGGGTGTTCGTTCCTAACGCGTAAATTCATTCAAATTGAATTGGGCATATCTCAATTTTTTTAAATACAACAGCCTGTATATATTTAGATCATTCAATACCTATTAGTAGGTTCTTTGATTTTTATTAAGCACATCCTATGTCTATCTCGTCTACTTTTCAAGTTATTATGGTTTTTATTAAATTTCCTTTATTTCGGTCGTATTTAAATTCTTAGCAGGCGATGATTTTAAAAATGATACTCAGAAAACAGAGAGACACTTGTTTAATATTAGAAATAACAAAAAATTTATAAATAAACGAACTATAAACGAATATAAGTAAACAAATAATAAACAAACAATAACAAATAACACTAAACGAACTAAAACAGGAGATTTTCGATATAACCGCCATTTTGTCTAACATCTATTTGTAGTCTATTTTTAAAAGATGTATTTACATTTAGCAACATTTCTTCACTGACACTGGCTAACGCGTTTTTAATTCTAATTTTCATTTCCTCCAAACTTTTTAGAGGCTGACGTTAAACAAATTCCTTTACATAACCCCACAGAAAAAATGTGTATAGATATCAATATTTTTAAAGTATAGACCAATCATAATCCTACAACTATTTGTAGAAACTTTTTTTCTATCTGTCACTGTTTAATAGTTATTGAGGAATTCCCTGCCAGTGAAACCCCCTGTATATTGTCGAAGAATGATATTTTAGAACCAGAATCACATGCACCAATCACAACTGAGAAATTTTTCTCTAACTGAAAGGATTACATCGTACTTTTCTTGCCACTACGTCATTGATTTTTGAATTTTAAAAATAAATAAATGTCCTTTTGACAGATTACACATTATAATTTATTCGGCTAATTCTCCAACCGAAGATCATTAATGCTTAACTCTTGTCTGCCAAGATTTTTATTTTTTTATTCGCAATGATTGCTAAAGGCAATTAAAAATCGTGCCGACAAGAGTCGGCTATATGCATAGAAGTACCTAAGCTCTAAGGGCTTGTTTTATACATTTTAGTTATGAACTTATAAGCAAATTATTGATAAAACTCATTGTTTCTGTACTTTCTAAGAGGATATCTGCTTTGAATTTGTTATTTATTAATTTAATTTAATTTTCATTAACGTTTTGTTAACCAAGCCCAATATGTCGAACGGGAAACGTGAAAAACCGTTTTCCACGTTTCCTAGTCTAGATCCTTAGACCCATAGACCCCTAGACCTTGATTTTCATTCATTTGTTTTTTCTCTTGATTCCCTCTCACCACTTTTCTCACACTTCTCGAAGAACTTAATTGGACTGACAGGGAGGGATTTAGTTACGACCGTCTTACAGATGTTAACACTTATTCCAGCGTATGCTGCATGGATTAGGGAAACGTCGACAATCAGTTTAAATGAAATAGAGACTTATTATTGAGGAATTGCTGAAGAAATTTTGAATAAACAAAAACATATTTTTTAATTACTTTAATGTTTAAATTGATGATACAGTAATCTTACACAAGCAGCAGAACAACAACAAATTTATAAAAAGATTATAAGAACGTGTAACGTAAATATTAACGATTCCTAAAGACTGTTTATAGTGCATAATACACAAATAGGGGACGTGAATATTCATTGTACAACGTTGTTATTTTATCAAATTTACATCGAAGATATAATCTTTATATTTCCATAGTAAAAATTCGAATCGAAAGCACTACGTTCATAATTCCACAATGGAAAACATCTGCATTATAAAAACGTGTTTCCCAACTGAACGACAAACAGAAAGGGACTTGCATGTGTGTCTTTCAATGTAAGCTATTTCATATAATATTCATGTAAATCTTTCAATGGTAAAATTTTAAAATTGACATGAACGAACATGCAAACTAAAGGTATATATTATGTATTGAACAACATAGTATATTTATTAACAATACGTGAACACGATATACATTTTTTTTATTAGCAAACAAAACCATTATATAAGAATACTGATTTCATAGAGCTTGGTTAGAACAATATTTATTCTCACAATTAGATGAATTGTTATAAAACAATAAAGCTATTGACTAAATTTCGTCACATAAATATCTTAATATTCTTGAACATATTATAAATATTCCAAGCCATGTAAATAATGTGGATCGTTCAGTATTCTGCAAGGTAAAATGCATTTTCAAATGCAAAGTCTCCTAATATTTATTTTATAACATCGAGAACGAACGACTATATCGTCGCAACAAAACGTCAGTGTGATGGTTTCACAATGACTGCTAGATGCACATTTCGTGATCTAGAAGGCCGTTTATCTTCAGTCGGCCCGACCACGAATAATGGCACCTTAGGGCCTACAGGAGCTCTCAGAACCCATTTGTTCATCTAGTAAGCGACACTTCGCTTTTCCAAACAAGGGAGTAAAAATTTTATTCCTTGTAAATTACAGTATAAAAATATTACGTTCATTTTTTTTTTAATTCGAAATCATTCCATATCATTGAATTAAATGTACCTAATTAATTAATTGATTGAATGAATGGATTGCTAGTTTGGATTTCAATTTGCAAGAATTAATTTTAAAATCGGCTTCAACTATTTTAGTCGAATCAAAAAAAAAAAAAAAATCTCATCGAAGCAACTGAATATTGATGAATTTATGTGGAGTTTTCAAGCAAAATCTAAAGTGCTACATGAAATATTTGGTAACGTTGATAATTTTGATAATATTGCAAAAGTTCAATTTTTAGGATGCAGAAACTCTAAGGGTAAATTACTTTCTTTCTATTTAAAAACTTCCATTCCATAATTAATTTTAATCAGAAAAAAATATAGCTTTGCTGGTATCAGAAAGTAATAAATGGCAACAACAACTGAAAATGTCATCAATAAAGTAGAAAAAAATACTTTCGATGCGCAATCTTTAAATCCGATCGTCTAAAACCCCTTGTGTAATGGTTATGTACGGCCAGTTCGTATTTACCCATCAGTTCTTCTCAGCGAGTACCTGAACACTAATGCTATTTGTCATTAATCTGAACTTTCCAGTTTAATGTCTACTTTTATTTCCAGGCGCTGAACTTTAGATGAAGAGTTCTATTTCCAATTTTTATAACTAAGGATAAAATTACTTTCCTCTCTGGAGCTGAAAGTGATGTTTTTGTTCACAATTATTCACATTTTTTGTAAGTTACGTATGATTAATTTTTCTTTATAATTAACGATAATTACAACAGGGGTGTCGTCCGCAAATAATTCTATAATGTAATTCAAAATATTAGACACAGCAAAAGTAATGGTCCAAGAATCGATCCTAGTGGAACTGATTACTACATTTTTCCATTTAATTGTCTGTACAACAACACTCTATACCCTATACGTAGTATGTACGATTTATGATTCAAATTTAAATTCTTTTTTTCCAAATAAGCTTAATATTCTTTTCATTATAGCTTAGTCGCAAAAGCTAAATTCGAAATAGTAACTCTATAGGTCTGTAATTTAATCTATTTACTTTCTTAAAAATAATTTAAATCGACGGTTCTTTTAATTTATTGGAAAACTTTCCCTTCTCAAAAGCGAGATTTAGTAGTTTAGTTGGTATGTCGATGGAACCTACAGCAGCGGTATTGTTTAATGAATTACATTATATATTTCTTCGGGATCATTGAATCATAATTACTCACTTGTTTATTTTGTTTATTAGTATAATTCCTTGATGTATTATTTTATTTTTATATCCATTAATTTAGTGTAAATTATAATGTAAATTGAATAATGTAAATTATTAAAAAAGCATCGCAAATGAATATACCTACGTTCAGTAATCTATGTTGAAACGTCCAGGCGCGCGGCGTCGAAATTTCGCATTCATACAACCGTGTCCAGACGTCCAGTTCGGACGCTTTCGACGCAACAAACGGACTCGTCACTCACGAAAAAAAAAAAATTGGCTCCTATCCAATGGAAGAATTTAGGGAATTATTTTTGTGGAATTTGTAATTTCAGACAATACATGCCTTCAAATAAATGGAATACAAATCTCCGTTATGAAAGGAATTTTTCCGAAATAGATTCAGAAATTTAGGCAGAAAACAACTGCATGGAATCATATTAACAGCACTTAAGGAATAGTATATTAACTGATTAAAGTCAAGCAGAAATTTTACATTTGATGTTAGATTTTAGTGCTTATGACAAGAAATATGTTCTAAAATAGAGATAGCACTTAATTTGGACAAAATTTAAGAACCCCTTGTTTCAGTTTATGTATACTGATCGATATTTTTACTGACTTCAGAAGAACAAAGAAAGGAAACGAAATTAAATCACAGATAAAGAACTGATATATTTTATTCAATTTCGTAGTTTCTAGACGTAGTTTGCTATGCAATTTTTATTTTAATTTTCATTGTATAATTAATATTACCAATCACTTTAAGAGCACTCATCAGTTCTGTTTTACTAGTAACGTTATAGCCAGGCTCCGAATTTTTATGTAGGAAGTAAAATTCTCTACGACCTATTCCTTGTTTTCGACTGTAAATTAGAACTTGGTCTGGATCTCCAATTTTTTCACGAAATAAAAGTTGGTAGTAAATATTTGAGTAATAATCAGCTTGTTTCTGGCGAGGTAATGATTCATAAAAAAAACAGCTAAATAATTTTATATATTTATATACAGGGTGAGTCATAACGTACGTAGGGGATTGAAAGGGTAGTAAGATCAAAATAAATATTTTTCCTTAGTAAACTTTTGACCAAAGATTAGTAACAAGAATGTTGCACCAGTTTAAAATTTTTAAAAATTAACGCCTACTTTTTGAATACCGCTGATATTAATGAGGAATCAGTGTTTTTTTTTTTTTTTTAATTTAAGCATTTTAAAAACAATTAAATAGCAGCTACTTTTATGTTTCTACATTTTTTAAATTTTACATTGTGTAATATAAGTAACAATCAGGTATCTTCAATTTAAATTTAAAATGTCAGTTACTAGCATAGTTTGTACAGAATGTTCATTATTCGATTTAACTTTAACTTGGTGTAACTTTCTGGTTTCTGTGTTTTGGTCAAAAGTTTACTAAGAAAACATACTTATTTTGGTCTACCCTTTTAGTCTCCACGTACATTATGACTCACCCTGTATATAGGCTGGGATTAAAATATGGAATATTTGAAAAACAGCGAACTCAACAGGTTTTTTAAAAGACGATGAAACAGGTCAATTTTATTTTTTAAAAATACACATTAATTTGTGCGATTCACCTTTCATTCGTTTTGTAGTTATGACGTCATCAAAAAAAAATTTTAATGACAATATAGATTTTCTGTAGTGCAATCCGATAGTGATTTTTCTTCCCTTTATTACTAGGCAAATAAATCATAAGGTTGTACAAAAAATCTGAGAAAAATCAGATCACTTAGTATTTAGGTATAGGGAACCTTTATGAACCTCTGGCTTATTTTTTACGTACTATTCAAAAATGTTTTGAAATACAGGATATTCCATAAGAAAAACCTTTGATATACCACTCTTTTTTGGAGCGGCCTGTATATTTGAAAATATTTTTAAAATGTAGCCTTATTGACTTACATAATCCGCATGTAATAGAAATTGGAGAATGTATGCCGTTTCGCCATGAAACTCCGTGGCGTCAGTGGCGAGTCACCTGTACAAGGTTTCTCAAACTTATGCATTTCCTCGATAACGGGATTAATAATAAAATACAAAAACATGTCAAATGCAAAAGTTGTATTGATTTAGTTTCTCTGTAACATAAAAATAATAACACCCGGTATATTTTTAAATTTTCGGTTTCCCAATTGAAATGCCGACACACAAATAAAACAGTCAATAGCTCAGAACTATTTTATTCATATGTACCATTACCAGTTCTACATCTCCTGCCATTTAACCACAATTAATATTTTTTATCTGCTATTGTCAAATTTTTAAATTTTCAAAAAAAATCAATATAACTCGAAACGCATTTTAGAGGTACCGTCACTGAACAAAATCAATTTCGATTTCAATAGGAAAACCGAACACATAAAAATATACAGACTGGTCCATTTAAAATAACGAAGTAAGCTCATGTATAAAAAAAAACGAGACGCCCGGTATATATAAAAACTGAATCCATACCAGTTTTTGAAATTTAGCATTTTTTGTATTTTTAATATTAATCCCGTTATCGAGGAAGTGCAGGTGTTTGGGAAAGCTGTACATACAGGTTCATTCTGAAATATCTCCCACTATTTCGATAGGTGACCTTAACACATTAAGTGTGGTCTAACGTGTGTGCCTCACCTGCTTGGGACCTGCGCGTGGTGAGGTCCACCGTGTGTGCCTTACTCCAGACTTTGCATTTGACGGCCGTGGTTTCTCCTTTTGCCACGCCTGCCATACATATCAATTGGTTTTATTTAGGTTGGCCTGTAGGACTGTAGGTTTTGACGTGACTACACTAAAAAGTGTATGAAATGCTCAAATTGATAAGTATGTTTTATTAACTGGTATATTACACCGTAATAGCAAAATTAACTTTACAGTATCCTTAAATAACTAATAAAGGTTACAAAATAAATGAGCAACAAAATAAGTGCTCCTGCTGTTTTTCATAGTTACGCACACGCTAACCGAGTCAAGGGTGCAAGTAAAGTGGCAAATGCACTCTGGTGTTATCAGTACACGTAATATTTTGCAATTTTATGCAAGTCCAGGCAGGAAAACGGAGGCACAGTGTATGTCCCTCTTGGCTTATGTGGCTAGAAGAGATGTTCAAACAAAAACAGACAAATTTTCAAAATATTCAAAAAAATGGTACTTCGACTAATACTTGTGATCAACACGAAAAACAAAATTTGATAAAAATATTTTTGGCCAATAAGGTCCTACTTTTCACTTATAGCGGCACTCAACGTGTTAACCCAAACCCAAATCCACAAAAACGGCGATTCTGTCTTCATTTTAAATTTTCGGAAAATGTCATTTTTTCGCATGGGCATTCGGTTCTAAGTACGACCCTGTGTCCATTTCAATATGCGTCCCGTTGAAAATCAACTTCCTTTGGCGGGAACAAAATGAAAGTTGCAAAAGTGTGTTATTTTCATATGTTTTTTTTCTGGCACACCCTTCAACATAGGACCGTCGTTTTGCATATTTAGGGTTGGGCTATGGTCAGCTATCACCTGTTAAAATGAAGCAAGCTAAAAATGTTACACACAATGAATCTACCATATATTATATTAATAATTAGTTTGTACTTAAATATAAATGACTTTAACAAATGAAGGGTACACGGGAATAACGATCAAAGTCACATTTTTCGAAAAATAGAGATTTTGATATCATCTTGTAGTAAACCTTCAAAGCTATATATCTGCATTGTTAAAAACTCGAAAAAGTGATCACAGTCCGTAAAATAAGCCTGTAAAATAAGGGTACCCTTTGGAAAAGCGATCAGAATCCAAACCGGTATAAGTAAAAACGGTCAAAGTCCACTTGCAAATGTTCGAAACTTATACTGTTAAGGAACGTAATGCAGTAGAATAAACAAAATTAAAAAAACATACGTTTTATTTGTGCAAGTGTTATACAGTTTCAAAACTAAAAGTTCAGCTTTCTCAGTTTGTTTAAAATGTGACTTTGATCGTTATTCCCGTGCACCCTTCAAATATTAAAAATATAATCATTGTTATATTGTTTACATTAATTTTAACTATTCTGTAACCACTAAAGCATAGAAAAATTTTATTTTGAAAACAAATAATTTTTGAATGTTAGTTCAGTTCACCTTTAATTCCCGTTGTATAAATAATGAGGCATTTATTTTTACTCCCAGCTTTGCAAAATTTAAAACAACGATAGCGAACAATTTTCCTTTCTGCTTATCTATTGTGCCCTCTATAACGTAGCAAAATGGTAACGTTAACGTTACCCTCTGTAAAATATGAACAAAAAGACTACACGTCTTTTGTCTCCCACAGCTCTCGTTTCACTTTTAATTGTGGTTATGGTAGAAAGTTGAAAAGGGTTGCGTACGAAATAAAACAGTTAGCACGTTAATACAAAATGTCTACTTTTACTTTCATAAAGGTTAAAATACATGTGACATCATAGTAGGTTAGATAATAAAAAATTTAAGGCCCACTGAATGGAAAACGCAAGCCTGTATTATTGTGATGTAGGGCTAAATATTCGTGTAATGGCAACAACGCCTTGATGTTTCAGCTCACGGCGTCGAAGGACGGCAATAAAAAATACACGCAAGACTGTCGATGTGAAATGAAATATCTCCTCTGCATACATGAACGACACACGGGGCGCATTCCTTCTGGAAAGGATCGCACTAATAAAGTATTCCAAGCACCTAGCTATTGATCGGATATCGAGTCGCATACTTAAATTTTAAGTAAATAAACTTTTGCAGTTATGTCGTTAGGGTATGTTAATCTTCGACGACGTCATATTCAATTCGGTTTTAAAATCAAGTACTTTAAATTCGAATTTAAGACATTTACATTTAATTGATCATCTAAAGTAATATTTAAATGTTTGTAAGGAATTTCCATTTGACCATGAGAATAACCGAATTCAATGTGAAGCTCATGCTGTCTGTATATAATAAATATTTCTGTCATCAGATCTAATGAAAAATTCTGAACGGAAGAAATTCTGATGAAATTATTGAAATAACAATTTTATATATTGATCTGATTAATTCAAAATTCATTAAATTTCTATTTTTCGTGAGAGGACCATTATTTATTCGAATCGCACTTAATATAAATTAACTTTAATGGAATTTAATAGTTTAAAAAAAAATCGCTGGCAAAGTCATTTAATTCAAGTTATTTCCAAACTTGTAGGGCAAAACCAGTCCAACACAACGTTTTCTAATAAAATTCGATACAACACAATCTAACGCAAACATTCTGATCCGGCTCGGAGGACGAATATTTAGTTGAATCGCAAATATACAAAAAAACTTAATAAAATTACAAAAAAGTCAGTCAGCTCATAGACAACTCATAGATAATTTCGGCATTTAATCTTTAATACTTTTCTTTAAAAAGATTTTTCAGTAAACATCAAGTTTGCCATTTTTCTGAAATTATTTTAGATAAAGTTTTTGACCTTTAATATTGCTTGCAAATTAATAAATTCTTCAATAAACCGTTTATAAGGAAAGTATCAGTAAATAAATGCATTTATAACCTGTCAGTTGTTCATGAAATCATTTTTTCAATTTTTAAAGCTGTCCGGTATTCACTTCAGGTAAAATTTTTAAAAATTCTTTTATGACTGTCAATATTGTTTCTAATATGTATATCAATTATAGAAGAAATATCTATGAAAAACATTCAACATTATTCTGAAATTTTTTAACTTTTTAATCTGTAATAATAAACAGAGCAAGAATATTCAGGAGAATTCAGCAATTATTATAAACCATATAACAAATTTTAAATTAATGTTCAAATTTAAATTTAAAAAACATGTGAAAAAAAAAAGTCTAATCTTCAAAAATTGAACGATTGGATCCAACCCACTAGACGAATTCATCCTATAAAATAGGGTGCAATATTCAAGAGATAAGTTGGGTGTATTTGAGTGTCTTTCCAATTTATTTAATTCGAAGAATTCGTTTTAAAGCAATTCCAATGAGAAATTATTTCTTACAAAGAAGTTGTTAAACCCAAAGAGAGCATATTTGGCCAGATTGAATTAGCTTTAAACATGTTTAAAAATAAAATATGAACAATTAAAAAAACTTAGACACGATTGGGTTTATCTTATTAATACGACGGATTTGTTGACAGTTGGGTTGGGTTTGTTTTATATTGGGTTTTAGAATTTATAACAAAACAATTGCATTACGTTGCTATGTCGTAGATGAACGTAACCCCAAATGGAATAAATTAAAAACTTAATTGGGTTTGTCTTTTCGTTGTGCAATATATGACATTAAGGTTTCTTGTAAATTTGAATCTTGAAAATTAATTATGTAATTTAAAAAATCGACGATTATTGTATAAAAATATAGAAATGAAAAATTAATTTAAAAAAAAAACAAATTGGAGCTATGGCAGAAAAAATAATGGAATAAATATGGTTGGATTAAAAAAAAATAGTCACGTGACTTAAACTTTTTTATATGTATATGGGTTTATTGGAATATGTTTCTGGCTTAATTCCTGTTTACTGGCAATTTTCTAAAGTTCACCAAATCCAGAAATCATGTTGGAAGACGGTTCCAGCCCAAAAATTTCAAGATAATCCACTCAATTTAAAATTCCTCCTCCTTCCTCCGAAAATAAATATAGATCCACTTTATTCAATAAAAATCAACAGAGAGGGTGAAAAGCAAGTTGCTTTGATGGTAAAGTGATTTGAATTTAAAAGCATTGCTCTCATAAATCTTCTGTTGCTTTTCTAATCCTTACTGTTCATTTAATATTTATGTTGAATGCACTGTAACTCATAAATCTATTTACAAGAAATGTTTTCTCATCTTACACTTTCAATGAATGTTCTGTGTCATTGATGGTCAAGAAGAAATCATATTTTATAATAAATTCCATATTTATTATTATTTAAATAGTATTAAACAGTAAATCCCGGAGTAACGAATATCGTCAGGTTATAGAGAAAACGAACACCTATTATAAATTTTATCCATTCTAATAATTTCTAATAATTGTTAACATTTGTTATCAGTTTTGTGTACCTTTACATGATTGACATGACTATCAATTTACCCATTTATTTTCTTTGTGGTTATTTTTCAATAAAATAATTAGTACTATTTTGATTTTTTTTTTTCTATGCAGAAATAATTTCCAATTTATTTATACAAAGTAAGTAAATTTCACGAAGTTTACGGAGTATGTACGATTTTGTTTACGATAATCCATTTACTGTAAAATCCACTCTCTAATCTTTAACGAAGACCAATCTGTACCTCGAAGTGACCGAATCTCTTTGCATTGATGAGCGGAAAGAGTTTAAATTCTGCCAAGTTAGCACGGTGATTGAGTCAAGACTGAAGTTACAACTTTAACTGATTACCATGCAAAGGCTAACTGGATCTAGAAGGTTGTTCGAGCAAGTTCTAATACCAACTTCTGCAGTGCCCTACTTCGGCATTCTGATAACACGTGCATAATATAAAGTAATACGAAATGGCATTGTTATTTTGAAAGTGTATTTTATTATAAGCACAGTTGCTATCAAAAGGGACATGTTAGGCGTTTATGAGCGAAAATGTACCCTGTCAATTAATTTGCATTCTTTATTTTCTATATTTAATTAACGCCTTAATATTTATGTAATTTTGAAATTGACACCGGACATAACATGAACTTAATCGTGTTTGTTATGACAACTAAGTATAAACATTTTTGCATAATTTTATTTTTTTGTTATAGAAACGCTTCTGTGTTGAATACTTCATCTTATTTATTTTTATTTGCATTCTCTTACGTTCTGTAGCCATTATCTTTCGCAATATTGCAATTCTTTTTCGTTGATTAATTCAAATAATTTGTTTATTTTCTTCTTTCATTGTAGATATTTTGCGCTGATCTTACATTTATTTGTCCTCCTTTAAAATCGATCTTTCTCTCTCTCTGAATTATTTCTCTTTTAAGCAAGCCTATCACTCTTGTAATAGATTTTAAGAAAAAAAATATCATTAAAGTAATTGGTTTTGAAAGAAAACAGTATGATTGCTGCAAAGAAAATTAAATGTTTAAATTTAAAAAATTAGTACGTGTTTCGTAATAAAACAGGAAGAAAAAAACCTTAGAAGTAGTACCGTGAGACATGAAATGAAAATAAAGGATTTGGATGAACGGTGTATAGTAAGGGTTGCATTGGAAGTGATTGCAAAGAGGGCAGTAAGAAAAATTGAATCTAATCTATGAAACAGCAAGGATGTCAAACAAACAATTGAAAGGGAAATGTAGAAGGTAAAAATTTGGAAAAGGATGTATGAATTAAGTGAATGGAAGCAGATATCCGTAATAAATGCAACAAGATACAAGGTTCTAAGTGTAATAAGAAATAATGAGAAAAGATATGTGTATAAAGGAGAAAGCTGAAGTATCTACAATGGAAAAGGAGCGCAGAGAATGAAGGTGTATTTGCAAGGTTTAGATGCGGAAAAAGAAAACAACTATTGGATGAAACGGGGAGAGAAAGAATAAGTATTGTAAGGGGAAGGAATATGGTAAATGCAGATTATGTGGAGTAGGTCAGGATGAGTGGAGTCACTGGGTTGAGTACTAATGGATCTACAGATGGACAGGGACAGGAACAAGAAATGGTGGAGATATGTGAGTGGGACGATATTGAAGAGAATGAAGGAAAGGCTAGAACAGATTTTAATATATAGAGAGTATATACAGGGTGAGTGTTTAGGTGTTCCTCTTGGGTATATCTTGTTATTTGAAAGATAGCATATATTTATATACATTTTCACAGCTTTTTTCTAACATTATATTCACCTATACAGTGTTGTGCTAACACCAAGCAACATTTTTCCAATAAAAACTCGAAAAACATAAGTACAATTTCAATCATATTCAACCAAGAATTTGACACTAAAAATGTTTCATTTTTAAACAGGCTTAAACATATTTTTGTTTAAATATTCTGACAGGCCTTTCGTTGACCTAATTTGTTCCTATTAAGTTTCCTTAAAATTTTCTGTGCGTTAAGTTATTTTTTTGTTACTTAAAAAGCCTTATTGTTTTGGAAACTTACAAAAGCTGTTGTTTAGAGTTTGATAATTGCTATGCTCTAATACGGAATCTAATTTTTTTCTAGCACATCCTTCAACATTCATTTCTGCAAATTTAGCTCTGGATCGAGAACATCCTTCACCTGTTAGAATAGTGTAAGCTATTCTAAATTTTAGCCTATAGAGTATACACCTTCACGATATTGTTTGCAAATTTCTACATTTTCTGATAATCTAACGTTTTCAAAAACTGATTTAAAAAAGCATGGTATTGATCAGTCGTTTAAAATAGTTTTAAATTATAACGTAATTTGCCCGAAGAAATAACTACGTGCGTTCAACAAGAAGTTAGTGTTAAAACTGTGCGTGCGTTAGTGTAGCTTATCATTGCGGGACGTGGAACAGAAAAATATTTTCGGTCATTTGTCGACGTGTTTTTTTTTCTAGACGACCATTATATTGTAAATGACAGCTATAATTCTAATAAAAAATACTGTAAACGAAGGAAATTGTGACACATTGCATGCATTTAGGTTGTGACGCAAACACGTAAGGGAGCTACGTGACCTTTGTGTAGCAGATATAATTACAAGAGGAAATTACATGTGCATCGTGGGAGCGTATTTATTGTGCAGACGCTACCCTTGATACGCTAAATCGCCGGCAATCCCTTGTATGTCGAAACCAATAATTTTTGTACTCACGAAGGTCAACAAACTTAATGTTTTTATATAATTATTCGATAGTCACGATACATGATTTTTTTTTTATTTACACGTAAAAATAGATAAGGTGAGTTGAATTTATTGATTTTTGGACAGGAAGCAAAATAATGAAAACTGAGTTCCTAATTGTCGGAAAGAAATAAGTTGGTTGAATTTACATTATGAGAGTTCCATAGATTATGATAAATTTTTGTAAAGAAAAATCTCCATATTAAAATGAATTCTTAAGTCCTTGACAACGGCCGCGGAAGCCTACGATCTTTTATCAATTTATCATTTTATATCACTGACGAATCAGGGAGTATTGGCGAAATCGACACTGTATCGAACACACTCACATTCTAGATAGATTATGAATTACTACTCCTTATCAGCTGGGCTTTGTCTATCGTCAACACATGTCGAAGACAATGACCATTGAAATTGTCCAATAAAAATAAACATGAAAGATTATTTTGAGTCTTTTCTTATTTTTGCAAGATTAAATTCGAACATTTCCAAGAATCTTCATATTTCGCGTCCATACAATCAGTATCAGTTTCTTTTTGACAAAATTATTAGTGTAACCTTCATTAATTAGTTAATTTTTTCAAAATATAAGCATGTAATCTAGTGATAATTAAATAAACGAAATATTTGTATATATTTTTTGTGAAACACAAATCATTTGACATATTAAAGTAACATCAAACAATAAAAGTACGATAGCAAATACATAGAATTTAAGAGACTTTCACAAACCATCAGATTCTTCCTTCGCCTTGGCCTTGGCTGCACGACCCTTTTTTGATTTGAGGTGTTCTTTAGATTTTGTCTCCTTTGTACCTCTCTTTTCTGGTTTCTTAGTTTCCTTCTTTGATTTCTCTTCTTCAACCTCTTTTTCTTGTTCATCCTTCATTTTAGCAGCAGCTCAACAACGTTTAAGTTTTGGCTCTTCCTCCTCGACAACTTCAAGTACTTCTGACTGAGTTGTGACCTTAGCTTTGCGTCCTTTCGTCTTGGTTTCTTTTGGTTTCCCTTCTTCTTCAGAACCATCTACCACTCTTTTCGCCGCTCTTGTTTTTCGAGTTTTTATTTCTTTAGAGAACTCTTCAATTTCCTTTGCTTTGCCTTTCTTTGTTGTTGGAACATCACCGCCAGCTCCATTTTCAGCGGCTGGCTCTTCTTTAACAAATTTCGCGGCTGCAGCTTTTCTTTTGGGTGGTATTGTTGTATAATTATAGTTGAACGAATTAAATTTGCTTAAATTTGAAGGTTTTGCACTGACGCAACGAACTAATTATAACGATTACAAAAATCGTTTCAAATTAAAATTTAAAATACAGTAATGTTCTTCGCCATTACTTCATTATCATTACGTGTAACTAATGTAAATAAATCCGGTAATTTCTGGTAATTATCAATACAGCACGATTTGTTCGAATAAATCATAAAATGGAGCGGCCGCGCTCGAGTTTTGATATATTACATATATGGTCCGAGGTTGATTTTTAAAAATAAGAAATAGTATTTTCAGTTGAGTAGCTTAGATTGCTTCGAGATCTAAGCGATCTGAACTTCGGATGTTTTATTTTGTATGCTAAAAGTTATATTTTTGTTGCACTTTTACGTTCTGTGAAGATTTTGCATGCATGTGTGTTTTTTATATTGTTATTGTCAATATGCACAATTTGTCCCAAGTATTCGAAAACTATACTTATTGAGACCTCGTAAATATATCAATTTATGTAACGATTTTCAAAATTAAATGTAAAATATACAGGTTGTTCAAAGTTATCTGCGCACTATTGCTATTTTCGTTATTTTTGGAGCTACAGAGTCGGTTAAATTAGCAAAGATGCAGTGATTTTTCCGCTGATTACAACGGTCCACACAAACAAACAATTGCTCATCACATTTCAGAGCCAACTCAGATAATTAGATTTTTTTAAATGGAACATCCTGTATATTTATATAGCAGTCGGTAGAAAATGAAATTTTGCACAAAATCTTCTTATACTACTATAACCCAGAAATTAAAAACAAAAGAGCTACGACGACATTAATACAGGTCACCACACATGGGATAACTTCGTTATTAGAGAAGCTACAGTGTTGGTCAATACATCAAAAATGTGTAGTTTTTTCTACTGATTACAATGGCATACTCAAAAAATAATTGCCAGTCGCATTTTCGAACTATCAAAAAAAAAAAAAAATTATGAGACATCCTGTATATTTTAATTGATAAAGAGTTAAATTTTACATAGAATACTCTTCTAATAGTACAACTGTAAGATGAAAGGCCAAATTTTAATATGAAATAAGTAAATGAGTATCAAAGCAAGCAGTTCGAAAATACGACTGGCTGTTGTTTTTTCAGTATGCCATTGAAATCAGTAGAAAAAACTACACATTTTTGATGTATTGACCAACACTGTAGCTTCTCTAATAACGAAGTTATCCCATGTGCGGTGACCTGTATTAATGTCGTCGTAGCTCTTTTGTTTTTCATTTCTGGGTTATAGTAGTATAAGAAGATTTTCTGCAAAATTTCATTTTCTACCAACTGCTACATAAATATACAGGCTGTTCCATTAAAAAAAATCTAATTATCTAAGTTGGCTATGAAATGTGATGCGCAATTGTTTTTTTGTGTGGACCGTTGTAATCAGCGGAAAAATCACTGCATCTTTGCTAATTTAACCGACTCTGTAGCTCCAAAAATAACGAAAATAGCAATAGTGCGCAGATAATTTTGAACACCCTGTATACCTAATTCTATGAATTTTTAAAAGACAATCTGAACATGTAAATCTGTTGTCATGGAATTTTGCACATACCAGCTATGGAAGGAATTACATGCCATAAAAAGATAACTTTAATAAATGAAAAAGGGAAAAATGCAACAAAAAATGATTAAAATAACTTCGCGTGCATCATAACTTTACGGCAATTTACGTAAACACATTAAAATACGTCACTTTAAATAAACTTCTTTTCAGAGACTTCACGGACGGTAACAAATATTTATGAGTACAGCAATTTTACTCGGTAAATTCTTGAAAAGTTTTCGGTCAAAAATAAGGAACTGAAAATGGAAAACCGATAACTCAACAAACTTGCTTAAGAAGGGAACATCTAAATAAACGTTAACGACATTGTTTTAGCGTCGCCGTACAACTAATGGTGAAGCTGAAGGTTTTAATGCCAACTGTCGCCACAAAGTCTCTGAAGTTTTCAGGCAAGTTGATTCGTTTCCAGCATTTGCCCCAACACAGATGCATTTGCTAACTTCCACTCTATGAATATATGTCTTTGAATAACTCACTTTACTTAATACGAGAGAAGGATTATAAATCTCAACGACAAAATGATAAATTGTTTAGTTTAAAATAAAATTTAATTTAATTACAATTTACAAATAATTTACAAATAAGTAGAATACGGAAAAAATTGTGATTATATGCGTAGCCGCTGATAATCCCCCAGCTCGCCCTGCAATATATCAGGACGAGTGGATTTGCCGAACTCTGGTTTTCGTATGTGTACTTACACACCAAGCTGCAACGCGACAACGATAAATCTGCCACCCGAGGCTGATATAAGTTTTGGCTTTTGATTGCGCCCAGCTCTCTAGATCAAGCTTTGTGATCCGTCTTTTGCGAGTTGTCTTGTAGTTTAACTTGTTCCTGCACGACCGCTAAGTTTTATCCTTCAATCTGGCAATTTTTATGAAAAGTTGCAGGCAGGAAATGTGGTTTGTCAAAAGGCTCTTGTAAATCCTGACTATACAAGACGTTTTAAATTTTGAATTGGGGCTGTTAACAGAGTAAGGCACACACAAACTTTTCTTCAAATGAATGTAAACATAAAGATTTAAGAATCAGATATATCTTGGTCTTTAAATTAACGAATTTATTTTTTTATATTTACATTCAAGTAACATCGTTAGGGCGACAAAATAATAATCCACAACATCATAACGAACTGGACTCCATAGTAACTTTAAAAGCTCTGGCGGAACTGACTGAACCCTGAAAATGTCACTTGCAACAGTGGACGAAACGTGGGCAACTAAAGACGAAATGATGCGGTTCTAGCCAAGATATAAAGATACAACTTTGCTCAGCGGTAGCGGAAGCCTTCGTAAGAAATTAATTGTTGTTTATTACGTAGTAAATTCGGAAAACAGGAGAAAAAAAATAATGCAGAGAGCAGGAGGTACATATGGTAAAGGATAATATAGTAAAAATAAATAAATATCAGCCACAAATTATGTGGCCATAAAAAGAAAACACCAGGAAATATTGGGATAGATGAGTAATGGAGAAACTTGTAACAAATACTTTAGAAGACAATAAGCTGTTGAACAGTGGAAATATGAACTTCATGGTTGTTGCAAAATATAAAAGAAGTATGTAGTTAGAGAAAATAAAATTTGGAAGAATACCTTCAAACGAAGATAAGATAACACTACGTAAAAGTACATTGTATAAAAATAAAGGCCCAAAAGGCAAAAGTAAGGAAAAAGCAAAGCAAAACTGCTTTAAAATAAAGACAGCTTGATATTAAAGACGAATGAGTAAAATATGCGTCACTTCACGAATAAAGGAGAATTTCTTAAGGACAAATGAAGATAACAACACCTTTATTCATAAAAGGAGACGTAAGAGAGAAAATACAATTGTACACATGAATCAATTTATTTTAAATTATACTAACTACATTTACCATTTATAAAAAAAATGGTCAATGAATGGTATGACAAAATTATTCCTCGGTGTATTTGCTTTTGTCTCCATAGCAGCTTCTTAGGTGGAAACAAAAATTGGATCATATTCTGTATAAGCTTCGCCTTGATATCTTAAAATGTGCTTTTCATTATGACAGCACGTAATAATAAGCTTTTAACCAGAAGATAAGGACGTTCTCCAGCGTACATCCTTGAAACCTCGCAAAGTGTTTCAGTTATTTCTAGGCGCACAAAAATATAAAATCTCCATAAAGTTCGTATAAATATATTTATTTAATTCAAATATTAGGTTAAAGGAACAATCTAAAAACGTATTAATGCCAGGCGGCGATATATACATAAAATTACAATTTTTAAAGATTTGCAGTAGGAAGATATCCATCCCTTCGGTATTCACATTATTCAAAGTGGCAACGTCCAATTTCTCACGACCAAAAAATTAACACATCGCTGTTTCATTTTATACTTTTCTAACTGAGAACACGTCATATAAAAAAAAAAACCTTTATTTGGCATAATACTTCATTAACACAACATTCATTATTTCATATTTCATTCCCCCGCCTCTTCCAGCCTCTTCTTCAGTCTTTTCAACACTTCCAAGCCTTCCCCTGATTCCCCCAAACACGTCCTCCACCTCACCCCCATTTCGATGTCCTCATCCGCATCCAGTCGGTTGCAATTCCTCCACCAATGCTCCCATTCATCCTCCCCTACTCCACAGAACCTACATTTCCTATAATTCTCCATCATCCAATATTTATTTCCTTTTTCCTCGTTCCCACACCTGAACCTCGCTATAATCTTTTCCTCTGTGCCACTTCTTTTCCCTTGTAAGTACTCCGGCGTCCTTCCATATGTACACAAGACCTTGTACTTTTTGTTGTACCTCCCCTTCTGTATTTTTTCGTAACGCTCCTGTCCTTCCACCTCCCTCCATCTGTCCACTACCTTCTTCAGGAATTCCTTTCCTTCTGATGTTTTCCTTCCACCTCCGCCAATGACCAACCTGCTTTTTCGTACATATCCACTCTATCTCCCTCCCACCTTGACAACTTCTCTTTCTTCCGACCCCTTTTTACTACCTCTTCCAGCACCATCCTAGTCCAGTTCGTTATCTTCCTTTCCCTCACTTCCATTTCATACTTTACTGCTCTCCTTCCCGTCTCTACCACCATCCTCTCTTGACCTGTCTCAGTCAACACCACGTATTCTGGTGTCGTCTTTTCTAGCCCCAGTGCCCTTTTTGTAGGGCCCTTTCCACGCACTTATGGTCCTTCACCCCCCACACCTCCGCTCCGTACAGTAATATGCTTCTTATGCAGCATTTCCATACAACCATCGCCTCCTTCCAATTTCCTTCCCGCTTGTTCCATAACACCTTTCTAAGAGCAGCCTCAGCCCTCCTAGCTTTCTCGCACGAGTATTCTAGGTGACTTGAGAAAGACATATTTCCTCTAATCACCCAGCCTAGATAAAGCCACTCTTTAACTTCCTCAATCTCCTCCCCTTTCCACTTTAGCTTTATCTCTCTTCTCCTTCCTCCTCCTTTTCTGAATACCATTAGTAACAATATCAATTGGTTCCTCATTCATCAATGTAATAATCTAATCATTTAAAATTAATTTCTAATTAATTTCGAACCAATTTGATCGTGTGTTGTAATGAAAAATCTTGGAAGCGTATTGTACTTGCGATCTTGCTTT
Organism: Lethrus apterus; assembly: GCA_018397195.1. Classification (NCBI taxonomy): domain Eukaryota; kingdom Metazoa; phylum Arthropoda; class Insecta; order Coleoptera; family Geotrupidae; genus Lethrus; species Lethrus apterus. The sequence goes on along the minus strand of JAFFZR010014802.1, from coordinate 3,027 downwards.
ATAAAATTTATTGGCGATTTTGAATTTGATAGTCACACAACTTTTCCTCCACAATTTCTCTTTCAAAAATTAATTTATCGTAACGCAAATGCTCTTGCCATCTTTCCTGGCATTACATAATTTTTTTTAGGCGAAAACGTTGTAAAATGTCAATCGGAGACATGTTGCTTCGAAGGAATCAACTGTTTATAATTGAATCTGTGTATGTAAATCTCATCTAAAGTCATATATCATTAGTTTAAGAATAAGAAGGTGCAAATATGAAATCAAAATAAACCAAGATAAAACTGAATAAAATAGAGTGAAATGAAGTTACGGACTGCAGTTGTGAACAGATTTAATTTTAAAATAGAATTTTAAATTAAGTTATGACTCCAAATATGTTGAATTAAATATGACTATAGCAGTTGTAAATATTAATGCATCAAACGGTATCAATTTAAAGTGAGCTTTTTTAAAGCTTTATTGCCATTTCTTCTCTTGACGAAATTTATTGTAAATATTAGACGAATCTTTATTTACAGAACGATTAATAATAAAAAAGCATTTAATATGTAATGTTCTCATTAATACATTTATGCGCATATTTAACGAAATGTACTCTCTGAAAACGTGGCAAATCTTCCAGACGGGTATAAAGTACTGTCCATGCAAATTTTCATCAATTTACACCATATTTAAAATTAAAATTCTGAAGTTTCAGACGTTTTGCTTCGTAAAAGCTCAGATAAGCTTCGGGTAAATACTGTGATCATGAACCCGTATTTATTTCTTGGCTTACTTAAAATTCCGAACATATTTTGTTTCGGTCTATTAAACTTGCTAGTTTTTGAATGGGAAGTTCAGCGAAACCATAAAAGAAAGATATCTACTTTCTGCAATTTTCTACAAAATTCACGTCAAACAACGTGACTTAATAAATATTTTCTAACGTTTTCAATTTAGCGCATGCGACAATATAATGCAATAAGAGAATATTTTAAGTTATTATTTCATATTATTATGTGTGTCTCAATTTGAATTCTTCCTTTTACGTAAATAAAATAAAAATGCACAAGGTAAATGAAATTTTCGTAATATAAAAGGCTTTAATCAAATTCCTGAACGAATAGTATATATTTTGTGTAGGATATTACCTTAGAAACTTGGGAGTGGTATTATTTTACACAATGGTTCTGTGAGAATAATTGCTCCGCTCTTATTTTCTCCTGTAATGAAAAGCATGGAAATTGAAGATAAATTAACTTTTGTTTTTAATCGTATTATTGATCGCTCTTAATTACTTCGAGTGTATATTTACAGGTAATATATGTTCGGTGTATGTTATAAAGACAGAATACAATTAGCGATAATACGTAGTCCTTTCAGCTTTATCTTACAGCGAGGAAGATTTATTAAGATTTTGTAAACAGCTGGAGTAATTACCTCACTTAAGAGCACACGATTCCGGTTCTATATGATTCAAATCGCGATTACAGATAATATTTTACACAAAATTAATGATACATAATATTGGCATTCAACGTTAAGTGTTATTTTCAAGAATAATAAACGGTTTCTTAAATTTTAATTGAAATCACCGAGGCGAAGTTAAAACAAAACATCGATATTGGTCTGGAATCCCGAACTCGGAAGTCCTGACAACGTTTCGTTCAACGTAGCAAGTGACATAATCTTGGTGAAAAATTATTTCAATGTATATGCAGACTCTCTACTAAATATATTGGAAACATTTTCTTATACGTTTCCTTAGTACATGATTTCTGTATATCTAATATGTATATCTGTATATCTAATTTGTTGACACTGTTTTCATTTTCTTTTATAACCGACCTATTCTAAATCTAACAAGATTTTTTTATCTCCGCTATAGAAATTATCACCATGTCATTCATAAATACCAACGTTCACTTAATCTCACACAATCCATCAAGTAAAATGCTTTGGAAATTGCAAATACTGTTTAATCACATTACAAAAAAAAATTCTTAAGCATCATAGTATCTTTTTATATTATTACTATTTAAAAACATTTAAGATTTCAATCAGCGAATATTCAATACAAAAAAAATACTTGGCAGGAAAAAAATTACCATTGCAGCAGAAAGTTATAATCATAGTTTGCATAACCGTCACAAATTCACTCCCCCATATATACTCGGTGATAACTATCGCCATCATACCGTTAGTGTATATTGCCTTGCCGTAACATTAACTGTTATTGATATTTGCTAGCAAACCATTTATTTTATAGCTCAGGCATTTGTGCATAAATTGAACCATTATCATTTCCATAATAGAAAAGTTTTAATATATCTTTTGAATCAAGTATTTACGTCAATTGTATTAAATTTTAATCATTCTTCTCTGAAATAAATTTTGAAGTCGATAAACTCCATAAAGGATGAAAACAATTCATACTTATAACTTCCAAAGATCAATTTTAAGATTAAAAAATATTTATGTCAACTTAACAAGTTAATCTTTTATAAGATAATATTTGTTTGTCAGTCTGTTTTTCTGTGTGTCTGGGTGAACTATGAAATCGATTATTATGTAACTTCACATTTAAGGTTTCTCCATGATCTGTCAAGGGAAAAAGTTGCGAGTCTCTCGAAAGTAGCAGTAACGATTAATATAAAATATCTCAAATGGTATTGTTGGTGTCTAAAGGTTGCGGCGTAGCAACTAGATTTTTTTGAAGCTTATTGTTATATTTTATCAGTATGCTTTGTTATTATCGTCTAAAATGTCTATAAACTTTAATTTAATATTAATTTCTTGGTTGTAAGAATAAATGTTAAGGAGGCTCCACATTAAAAATAAGCGCATTTGGATTTATTTATTTATTTCCGTGTCCGGCTCATACGACATCTTTCCAAAAAATAGCGGCTGCAATAGCCTTATCGTTACATAAAATTAAGTCTTCGAGTGTGCATTCCTCTTCCAGTTGTGGGCAAACCAGTAGGTGGGTCATATCCTGTAGTTGTCCACACGAACACATCACATCGTCATTCTCAGACATTC
>JAFFZR010014801.1:12097-24354 GCA_018397195.1 Lethrus apterus | reverse complement strand
GTTTTTTCCACGTTTTTCCTAGTCTTGCAGCAATAGCTGGAGTATATAGAAGTCGTAACGTGGGACGCAGTAGGGATTAGGAATTGTAAAATTTGATTCATTAATTAATGTTTAAAATTATTATTTCAACCCTTTGAACTAATTGATGAAACAAATTTATAGTAAACTATGCTTTTTAAAGGATATTTCCATGGTGAATAAATAACAAACGTCAAATATATTTATTACCCGACGAAGATCACGAAACACATTTTTATATTTCTTAATATTATGTGTCGTAATAAGTATATTTTATTGCACAACTTGAGTTTTAATTTGGTTGCACGCTCAAGAAAGAAAAAAAAAAGATAAGTAAATAGTTTATAAAACCATTTAACAACCAAAAATTAGATTTTTTAATACTAAAATTCATTATTGTAGCTTGTGTTTTTGCATCACATCATTCAAAACTACATTAAAATAAAAAACTATCATCATCCACAACCACTTCTATGTCAGGCTGACAACTAAAGTCTTGTTTAGTTTCCTATACAATGAAATTATGATTTTGTGATTCAATGATGTTCATTTCGACACTTTTCAATGAGGTTATTTTATTGTTTGTTGTTTCTCTTGCATAGGATCTCTCCTGGAACCTTTTAAAACGTTTTTCTTTAGATGTACTACTGCTATTTATATTGTGACAAGTCTATATTTCTGCAATAAAATAATACTTATCTTTTATTCTTGAGCATCAACCAGTAAAACTCAAAGTGCAATAAAATATATTTATTACTAAAAAGTAATAAATATATTTATTAGTAAAAAGTAATAAATATATTTATTAGTAAAAAGTAATAAATATATTTTATTGCACTTTGAGTTTTACTGGTTGATGCTCAAGAATAAAAGATAAGTATTATTTCAAACATATTCAACCAAGAATTTGACACTAATGCAATAAAATAGGTACATTTTCAGCTATAATTGATTGAAATTAAGACAATTATATCCCTTAGCTTTGAAAATAACGTAGGATAATACGATGGACTCTGTTCAATATTAGTTTTTGTATTACCAATAAAATACACACTGCTAATTTTATCAGGTTTTTTTTTTTGGTAGCCACTGTTCATTAGTTTGTGAACTAAAACAAGCAGTCACATTAGTTTTTATATTTAATTCAATGTAATGAAACTTTACTTGATTCGCCTTACACTGTTAATCCATATTTCCTTCCTTTTTTGTTCGTATGGTCTTTGCAGGAAATTGTAAAACTTCACTGACTTGTCAGTATTGTAGTATGCATTGGTTCATCCTACAACACAGCATGATATTTTCGAATTTCTCATCGACATCACTGGGTGTTCGATATTGACGATCGGTTAAAACTATTGTTAGTAGGTATATTACAATAATACACAATCAAACACACACAGAATAGATGAAAAACACTGTAAAATCTCACTAATGCAACTGTCGAACATAGTACGTTATGCGCTCGTTGCGTTTGCTTTCATGATCGTTCTGAAAAAGTAGTCGCGCGGTGGCGCTGATGTAATTTATGCAACTTTCCTATATTGCATACTTCATATTTATCGATAATCTATGTGACATAACCTAGAAAATAGGTTAGCACAATGTCGTTGACATGTGAATCTTGCATTTAATAACGACATACGTTTTTGTTGTTCCATATAATTTACATAGCAGACGTTTTAGTTTTTATCTCTTTCATCAACATGCGAACCGAATGCGAGAAGGAAACTCATAGTGTCGAAAATTGTTGCATTCAAATGGCCTTGACACTCCAGCTCTCGTGATTTCGACCATATATAACAGGATACCTGATGCCGTGAAGAACTTACAAAAATCTAAATTTAAAAGCTACCTAAGGAAGTACCTGATACAGAACACTTTATACACATATGAAGAATATATGAATAGCACTGTCATGTTTAATCCTGTTTGTTAATAATGTATATAAAATGTCCTTTGTATTTTATATTTTTATAACTAATTGTTTTCTATTATCTCTACTCCATGACGTTTTATTGTAATTGTTTCATCGGCATTATTATTATTATTATTATATTATTATAAAAATACTTTCGTAACTATCCAATTCTCTACGTTTTTGTACAACTTTTATTAAATAAAGAGTATCATGTGGTAAACCGTGTCCTGTTTCCAAAATATGTCGGACAACACTTAATTTTTCTGGTCTGTTGAATCTAAAGTGGGCTATATGCTCTTTATAACGTTGAAATTGAACGTCTCGTTTGGCCGACATATTTCATGTTACATTCTTTACAATTTATTTCATACATTCCAGATTTTCGATCTGCCTCAATTTTATCTTTGGCGTGTCCCAAAACGTTAGTTATTGAAATATTCGACTTAAATGCGACTTTAAGACCGTATTTCTTTAAAGCTTTGTTTGGGTTTTTTGTAGCTGTGTGAAACGGTAAGCAAACAAATTTATCGTTACGATTTTCATGAGGAGAGAAGTGGATTCTTGAATTGATTTCTTTTATTTTTTTCTAAACTGCATATTTTAAAAATAACACATCGTTTTTTTTTACCAAAAATTAAAGAATGGTTATTATAATCCATATATTTTATGTACTTATTAATCGTTATAGGAAAGTAAATAGAACGTAACGTATAACGAATAAGTAATGAATAATTTTTAAGAAGATAGTTAAATGTCTTTGCTTATTTTAATTAAAGTAAATCGAGTTCATTGAATTATGCACTTTACACAGGATATTAGATTAGACAAAGATGTCCCCTCCCCTTCTACATTATTATGTTCTTGGTGGGCGATAAGGATAATTAGTTTCGTGACTAGTGGCTAGAGTATAGAGCAAATTCCTATTATGCCATCGTCTTAGATCGCGACGTTAAAATTAACAATTTCACGCCGTATTAGTATAATCAGCGCGAACCGAGGAGAAACCAGGAGTAGGAATACTTCATTCAACACCGGTAGAACTCCTCCGCTTGCAAACGTGCGGATGACTGCTTTATGGGAAGCTGCCATTGTGTTGGGCTATTATCAGTCTTACGGACGACTAACTGCTCATAATACAATTTGGTAGATATACGTTGTACACTTGTGGCACTTGCATCTTATTCACTGTGATTACACATATTCAAATTAAGTATTTAAATATATGTTAATTAAGATAAGTGTTAGGCATAAATAAATTAAGCATACATAAATAGTAAATTGTTCTACAAGTTAAGAAATGAGGATTTTTTCAGCGAGTGTAAACGTTTTAAACGAAATTCGAAAGAATTTCTCTTAGTTATTTTGAACTTATGTGGGGTAAGTTGTTAATACTCTGAGCTAATACATTGTAAATCCGAATTGTCTGCGAAACTAAATTCTTTTTCACTTTAATTGGGCCCTTCAAAAGAAATAGCAGCAGCAGTAGCAGCATGAGGCATGAGAAGAGTTCACTCATTCAAATGCGATAACAATACTCCAAATGCATAATTATAGCTTGATACTTTAGATGATGATAATGATGATGCGCTTTTCAATTTAAATATTCGTTTATTGTAACGCCCATTGAAGATGACTTACAGTTCCAGATATTCTTTTGACTTTATCACGACGGATAATCAGCAGAAATAATAGTGGTCCAAGTACAGATCCTTTTGGCACCCCTTTTTAATTGTACGCCATTCTGAACAAATTTCGTTACCCATGACTGCATCAACATATTGTAGATACTTTCCTATTCACCACGAATATAACCACGTATTATATACAATACAGGATGGGCCAACGAAAACGGTCCAGCTTGTTTTTTCGACTTTTTAATCAATTTACGAAAAAATGCTCGAACACGTCAATTTTTGTTCTAAAGGGGACACATGATTTAGCTATTTTTACTCGGGTTACATCAACCCCCACTTAAGGCTGTCACCCCAATAATTTTAAATGGGAATAGGCGTTAAACGATAGGTTTTTTAAGTCTATAATTTTGTTGTTACAACGGATTTTTATTTTTGAAATTTCAACCAACAGTTTTGAAAAATAGCGTTTTAAAAATTTATTATCTAAGAAATAGGTACTTGCATGTTAACGGATTAAATGTTGAAAATGTTCAGCACCGGCTTCCATACAATAGTAAAGACACTGTTCAAAATGTCGGCATTCTGCAGCATTCGTCTGTAATACGCTGTCGTAGTTCTTGTATAGAATTTGGTTGGGTTGCATAAATTGTATTCTTTAAATAACCCCATAAAAAGAAATCAAGGGGTGATAAGTCTGGTGATGTGGGGGCCATTCAGTAGGACTTCCCCTTCCAATCCATCGACCAGGAAGAATCGAGAACGATAACCGATATCTTGAAGATCATTTCATATTTCAACAAGATGAAGAACCACTTCACTTTGCAATACAAGTGAGAGAGTTTTTAGATGATAGGCTTCCTGGTAGATAGAATGGAAGGCGACCCAGATCACCCCTTGATTTCTTTTTATGGGGTTATTTAAAGAGTAATATTTATACAACCCAACCAAATTCTATACAAGAACTACGACAACGTATTACAGACGAATGCAGTCAAGTTACTTCCGAAAACCTGCAGAATATCCGACAACATTTTGAACAGTGTGTCTACTATTGTATTGAAACCAGTGGTGAACATTTTCAACATTTAAACCGTTAACATGTAAATACCTATTTTTTAGATAATAAATTTTTAAAATGCTATTATTCAAAAACTACTAGTTCGAATTTCAAAAATAAAAAAACCGTTGTAACAACAAAACTATATATTTAAAAAAACGTATCGTTTAACCCCTATTCTCATTTAAAATTATTGAGGTGACAGCCCCCCCCCCTACTTAAGGGTTGATGTAACCCGAGTGAAAATAGCTAAATCAAGTGTCCCCTTTAAAACAAAAATTTACCTGTTCCAGAATTTTTTTGTAAATTGATTAAAAAGTCGAAAAAACAAGCCGGACTGTTTTCGTTCGCCCACTCTGTATATTGAATAGATCAGAATGGCATAGTTATACAATACATTCCTATTAGTATCGGTTACAAATCAGAATCAGAAAACATCCATCGTATAATAACTAAAACAAATCATAATAAATTAATGGATTATAAAAAGTTTATGGAAATACAGGTGTTCCTTCGCATATATGTCCATGGTCGGCTAGTAACAATGTAAAATTGATTATCTTAGCAGCCCAAATAGAACAACGAGAAACCGAAGACAAAAATGCCGAATGGTGCTGTTTTAAAAATTCAACAATTCTAATAAACCTGCATCAAAGTTAAGTAAAAGTGTAAAAAATGTGCCATTAAACAAGAAAGCCTATAAAGAAGAAAGGATTTGCTTGATTTACTGCGAAACGTTCAATTAATTGTAGCGGAGACCATTCGAATACTGATGCGATAAGGAAATCATAAACATTTCAAAATCATAAAACACTAATAAACTGTTTAAAGTGACTACATCAAATTTAACGCTATGCACTTGATAATGACCGATGGGGTTTTATGAAACTATAGTCTTACAAACATTGTAAATAACTAAATAACTTTATTATACACTTTTATTAGCTAAAAGATTTTATTGTCAATTTTTACTCTTGTTCCTTCCGAAATATCTTTTAAAGTTGGCGGAATATATAACGAATATATAGATGATGCCTTTGCTTCGCCTTATTACAATAAAAATTATACAACCAAGTAAATAGTCTGAAGCTACTCGACAAAAGATGGCACTGATGTACTCAGTTTTCTGAGAGTTCGTTAAAAAAAAGTAAAACCACATTTCAATTCATCACTTCCAATGGTGACTAACAGCACAAATAAAAGAGCTGTTACATAATAATATCCCGAACTCGAGTGTATCAATTTCATTTTTACAATTATGAGAGAATCACTTCTCCGAAACAGACAAGAAAAGGATTAAATTAAATGCAGAAATCAAACAAATCAGTGAGATAAACTATAAATAAATAAAATACTTAAAATAAATAAATAAACAGTAGATAAATATTTTAAATGTGATACTATTTAGCGGTCCATTTGCGATGTAAATGTAATACATTCTCCAAACTAATTGGTCACTTGTAGACGTTTATGGATAAAGCCGTACGCTATTGTAAAACACATTTCTAAACTAAACTAATATTTAAAAGTTTTAGTCTTATCTTTATTTATACCACTTAATACTTAAGAATTATTTTGAGCATTATTTGTAAAATAAACTTTAAATATAATATTGAAATCCATGTCAATTGATATGTTGCGTTAGTTACAGAATACGCCTAATTGTCTTATGTTATTCAACTCATTTATGGCTCCTCAACGGGACTGGATTTGTCATTCTTAAAATATAATTCATTCCATAAAAGTTATTCATTTAATTACAAGAAACGTGTCAAAGTAGGTCATTTTATAAACACGAATTTACATCATTTATGACATAATCAAATTGGTCATAAGTAAATGATTGGTCCTTTATTTGAATGTTCAACAAAAATCACATTTCTAGTTTCAGCTTGTTTTGCACAAAACTTGACATCAAGTTGGTTTGTTTCATGAGCCGAACCATCAGTTTTCCGCCGCTCTTAAAGACGCATTCCACTTTTGGACCAGGTCTCTTGTGAAATGAGCAAGTCGCAATTAAGGTGAACCTGGTACCGGATAGATCAATTTTTTATTTCTCCTATGCAGCCGACAATGATAATTTTTTATGTGATATTCAAATATTTAGGCGTATTCTGTAACTAACGCAACATATCAATAATTGTTATGGATTTCAGTATTGAACTAGAATAAGACCATAACAAGTCGCACCAATTTTCTTATTCTCTAACACATTTGTTATGCTTGTTATGATTGATATGCCGACTGCAATTTACAAATTGACCATTTTTCGAATCGCGCAAGTGCGAGAATGCAGACTTATGCAATTTTTGATTTTAAAATTTACATTTGGATGGAGTTGTTAGTAAAGAACGGACTAAAAGGCACAAAAAAAAAAAAAAAATAGAAAAAGGCACTTAAAAAGGTCTAAAATTTTGACAAAAAAACATTAAAAAGGCATGAAATTCCATAAAAGGCATAAAAATTAAGTAAATAACACAAAATTTTTTTATTTTAACCAAATATACATTTCTAACAAATTTATATAAAGAAAACTACTAATCACGAAAACAAATGATTATTAAATACTGTTCTAATGCCCAGTTGCACCAAGACACGATTAATTAACCCGTATTACTTTCTATAGAAACCATTGTCATGGCTATTGTTATAATAATTGTTTCTATAGAAAATAATCGAAGATTAACTAATTGCGTTGGTGCAACTCGGCCTTAATGTTCCATTGTAAAGTTGTTTCGTTATTAATTTATTTACTAACGGGAACTGCAATCTTATAGTTTCGGCTACTCGATTAAGTCCGTGCGCTAAGCAACTGCAATGAATTAAATTTGGATAAAAAATCTTCATATTAGATGCAGCTTTTACCATATATGCCGCAGCGTCCGACAGCATGAGTAAAATTTTAGCATTCGGTACCGGCTCCGGTAAGAAAAAATGTGTTAATTCGTCGTGAATAAATCTTGTTATTGTATTATTATTTGTTTTACTTAATTCTTTCGTACTTATTAAAACACTTTTGGCAAATTTTCATCATTTAATACTGCGGGTATTTAATTTGTCACGTATCGTCTACATACATCTGTTGTTGTTTCGTCTACACATGTCCATATACAATTATTTCCAACAATATTTTTTATTTCCTGAATAACTTTGTACACTGAACTAATATAATTTTTGCGATGGCTTTCAGCAAGAATGTGCATTGCACAATATGTTTCTAAAAACTTTTTGAAATATTTGTTTTTCAATTTATGAATGGGTATATTTGCTTTTATCAAAGCTTTGCAACGATTAAAATTAAATTTTGATTGTTCAGTATACCCGGAAGTTGATGCCACAGATTGCATAGCTGTACCTATAGTTTGTTGTTTCTTAGTTTGACTTTTAAGGCGGGTTCTCATTAGTCAATTTCATTGATCAATATCGTCGAATCTAAGCCATTGAAATAAAATAGATCAATATGAACATCCGTTCAACGATATTGTTCAATAATAATGCATTTCAATCAAAGTGAAGGGCATTTCTACTTTTGGTTGATCAACGAAACTGATTCAATGTAATTGCTGCTTGACCATGAGAACGGGTTGATTTGTGTCATACCTGCCACGTGTGTGATGTTTGAGGTTGCATCTGTTGAAAAAAAATGTCTAATTTTAAATGGAGATAACCATGTCTCAAAATTTTTGGAATTGTACCAGAGAGAGGAATGTTTATGGAATATGAAAAGTGAAGACTACAAAAATTTAACATTGCGGAAAGTCTTCTAAGCAATTGTATATTGCTTTACAAACGTCTGGCAGAAATTGTGAAATACTATTTTTGGGCACCCTCTACAGTGCACTCAGAGTTGGAAACGAATCTCCTGTAGCTAAATATCTTAAAATCACTTGTAATTTTAGTCTTGCTGGAAGAGCGTCCCTTAATAACGTATTTTTTGCCGTATAAATGTTGACACCTTCAGTAGAAGTTCTTCAAATTTTTCTTCGCTCATTCTTAAATGGTTTTTATATGTATCCAAATCATCTCTAGCCAATTCCACTAAGAGTTTTACTGAAGCACCTTCATATCTGCGTCTTAAGATCCATGGTCTCACCCACCAACGACGAGGTTTTCTTTTTTTCCCGTTTCTGATTACGTTTTTTAAACATTCACACACAATACGAACGCCAGCACGCACAATTTTTTTCTTTGCAGCCATCTTTAAAAATGAAACATTCTAGATTGAATATTTCATTAGGTTGAATAATGTGAACAAATTTTACATTCAATTCTATGATCAATGGCATAGATTCAACGATATTGATCAATGAAATTGACTAATGAGAACCCGCCTTTAGTTAGTTTTAGTTTTTCCTGGTGCAATGACGTTTTGACAGGCTGGGTTATGTAGTATTTCTTGTCACAATTAATCTGTTAAAGATAATTTAGTAACGTCAATACATTTTATAATTTAAGTGCAAATAAAACTTACAATTTTTGAACACGCTTGACAAATTAATTGTTTGCGTTCATACTTCAATTCCTTGTAATTTTTAATCCATTCTTCAACGGCGGGCTTTTGTTTCGGAATTGTACTACGAACGCACTTCACACTGTCATACGATCAACTTTAACACAACTAAATGAATTGAAGACTCGACGCAAATCAAATCACAGTAAACACGGGGAATCCCACGTCAGACGGCACAACGGAAAATTATAAAGTACAAATTCATTCACGAAACAAATGTGCAGTGGGGCAGCGAAAATTTCTTTTCGTAATTAAATAAATTTTGGAAAAAAAGTCAGAAAGTCAAAAAGTCAGAAAAAAGCTCCAAATAGGCATACAAAAAATAATAGTCATGAAAATTCAAAAAAGGCAAAAAATGCGTAAAAAACTTGGTCTTCGTACAGATTTTTAAACATATTTTATGCCATAAATTTTAAGCAAAAGCATATTTTCTATAAATCCGGTCACTAGTTGTTAGATTAGGTATTCAACGTTCACACACTTAAATACTTACGTAATTAAATATCACTACAAATACTATTTCATTTGATTGTGTATTTACGCAAAATAAATAAAAGAATTTTATAATTAATATTAAATTTTTATTATCACTATAATTATACACAAAATTTATCTTCAACTGTTAAGAACATATACTTAAAAGCCGCAAGAAGATTATAGGGATCCCTCAGCTGGCGATGCATTAATCAAACATAATTCCTGCAAAATTAATACAAATGTACCTTGATGAGTGACGTTACAATTAAGGTGGCCAACTATTTTTTGTGCAAAAGGAGTACGGATGGAATTCCATTGGATATGATGACAAAACAAAAAAATTTGGAGTGGTCTTCATTTGATTATTTCATATTAGAATTTAATAATAAATTTATAATGTAGATGAACCTTACAGCTAAATATTCATATTCAACCAATAATTTTAGATTTCCTTGGGGAATATGTTTAAAATATTTCTATCCACCTTCTGTCCACGACGACTTTTTCATCTACCCATTTCATCAGTCTTTTGTCATTTAAAAATACTTACCTTTTTTTCTTGAGCAAACCAAATGAAAACATAGTTTACTATAAATTTGTTCCATCAATTAGTTCCAAGGGTTGAAAAAATAAATTTAAACATTAATTAATGAATCAAACTTTACAATTCCTAATCCCTATAGCGTCCCACGTTACGACTTCTATATACTTCATTTTAAAACAATTCAGTATATTATTAAATTATTAATATTAGTGTCAAATTACTTTTACATTAATAATTTAATAATATACTAAATTGTTTTAAAATTAAACGTGGTAATGGTCGAAATACTCGGCTAGGTTTTTTCCACGTTTTTCCTAGCCTTACAGCAGTAGCTGGAGTATATAGAAGTCGTAACGTGGGACGCAATAGGGATTAGGAATTGTAAAATTTGATTCATTAATTACTTTTATGTTTAATTATTTCAACCTTTTGAACTAATTTATGGAACAAATTCATAGTAAACTATTTTTATAAAAAGGTTTCCATAGTAAAATATAGCAAACGTCAAATATATTTATTGCTTGATAAAGATTACGAAACACATTTTTATATTTATATATATATATTTGGTGTGTTGTAATAAATATATTTTATTGCACTTTGAGTTTTACTGGTTGATGCTTAATAATAAAAGATAAGTATTAAATTATTAATGTAAAAGTAATTTTAAATATAATAAATTATTTCAATAGTAACTCAATAATGGACATTTGAAATTGTGTAAAATTATAAATAATACATAATTCCCATTTCAATAATTATATAGCTAAATTATAAATATATAATTTTGGTTGGATGTAGATAATCAAATAATTAAATTGTTATAAATTTTGTTTAAAGTGTCACTTTTAAAATTTATACTGTTACTGTCGTTTTTTATGTTAATCATTTCCAAAACTAATCTTTTTTTTATAATTAGTTTCTTTATCAATAATTTCCACATCTTTAAAGTTAAATTTATGTCCAGTGTCTTTAGTGTGTTTTGAAAGTGCTGTGTCTGTCATGTTGTACGCTGTTGTAGTGTATTTATCAACCCTTTGAACTAATTGATGGAACAAATTTATAGTAAACTATGTTTTTTTAAAGAATGTTTCCATAGTGAATAATAACAAACGTCAACGTATTTATTACCCGACGAAGATTTCGAAACACATTTGTATATTTTTAATATTCGTGTGTCGTAATAAATATATTTTATAGCACATTCGAGTTTTGATTTCGTTGCTTGTTCAAGAAAAAAAAAAATAATAAGTATAATCATATTCAACCAAGAATTTGACACTAATAATATGTCATTTAAAAACATATTTACCGTTTGTGTTTCTTGAAACAGAAAATGGTCATCAATAACAACACCTTTCAATTGTTTCATAACAAATGCAAGTTTAGATGAAACATCTTCCCATTAGCATTGCCCTTTAAACGAGTCCACTGCAAGCAAAAGATAAAGAACTGTATTTGATTAGTCTAAACCTAAACAATAATAGACGTGTCGGTGTCTACTATATGCATTTATAATTAACTCACAAAATGTCGACGCCTCGATGTGAAAGTTTTAATATTAATGGAGTACAAATGAATACTTTTATATAACCTTAAATTTGTAATCAGCGCCTGCGCTGAATTAAATTGAATTGCACTTCCAGACCAAATTAGGACTTGATATAGATATCAATACAATTGATATGTCTGTATCAATATTGAAGATAAAATTGCTTACAGAATACCAAAGTTGAAAATATATCAATTTATTGTTACGTATCAATCATAACAGGTTGATATTGAGTTACAGTATACGTATGATTGCCATGTTATGACAATTTATGGACAACAACCTAATTGTTCTGTTCGAAAACTTAAATAACAGTTTAGAGAATTACCATATGGAATAACTATAATATAGAAGTATTTTAATATTGGTTTATCAAGTGAAACTACTTGGTTAAATAAATAAAGATGAATTAGGATATATTTGGAAAATTTTATTCCAAAAAGCACCAAAATACAGAGCGGTGCACGAAAAACGATTTGTAGTATCGTTAGTACTAATAACGATTTACGCATTGAATTGTTCAACCCGTTATAACCTGGCAGTAAAT
>JAFFZR010014800.1:0-12976 GCA_018397195.1 Lethrus apterus | reverse complement strand
ATCGACGCAGATTGGAGCATCGGCCACTCAATCGGCAAGGAGCTACAAAGTCCCAGTGGGCAATGTCGTAATTCGTATCATCGACACCCCTGGTATAGGAGATACGCGCGGAATCGGCAAAGACGAAGATAATTTCGACAAATTATTGACCATGATTGGGGAATTGGAAGAACTGCACGCCATATGCATCATGTTGAAGCCCAACAACGCTAGATTGACTGTCCTCTTTGAGTATTGCGTGAAACAACTGCTGTCGCGTTTGCAAAAAAGCGCCAGTCGCAATATCGTATTCGTTTTTACAAATTCAAGGAGCACGTTTTACAGAGTAGGCGATACGTTGACTCCTCTTAAGAAAATTCTCGCCGAAATCAAAGATAATCCACCGAACGTTGTTATTCCGTTTGGAAAAGCCAACGTTTTTTGCATGGATAATGAGGCGTTTAGGTTTTTGGTAGCGAAGAAGCACGCAGTCGAATTCTCCGATCAGGAGAAAGCGGATTTCTCAATAAGTTGGAATAAATCGTCTGATGTGTGCCTTAAGTGAGTATCTAATCAAGTTACTTTATCATCGTACGATTGAAATTTCGTTTTTAGACTGATTCAACATGTCACTCAGGCGATTCCTCATAAGATCAAAGATACCATTTCGGTGAACGAAGCGAGACGATTGATCTTGCGTTTGAGTGAACCTTTAGCTCACGTCACTGAAACCATAGATAAGAACATAATACTATTGGATAGACACCGCGCCGATCTCAAATACGGGAATAAAACGATCGACGAATTGAAGAAGAAGTTATATATGCCCGTCATTCGATTGAAAATTATTGATCTAAAGGAGCCGAGAACCGTTTGCACCGATGTGTCTTGCACAGATACATATAAGGTTTATTATTATTATTAACAATGATGTTTCGCAACGATCGATATTAGAACCATCCTTGTTTTTGTTTTATATAGATTTTTTCTTTTCCCGTCATTTTTAAATAGATCAGTTACTTCCACATCTTCTTTTTATAACTGTAGAGTTGAGTTTATTCTCTTTTTCCACTCCTTCCATTTTGCGCTAAGTTGTTTGTATTTCTCCATTCTCTTCCCTTTGCCACCTGTCTGACTTCATCCATGTCCTTCTTGGTCTTCCTCTTCTGTTTGTTCCTTGTACTCGTATTTCGTAAACTCAAGTCAATCTTTCTTCTGGCATCTATGAATGTATCCCAACCGTCATAATTGTCTTTCCTGTATTTTGCTTAATACTATTTTGGTTTTTCTCTGTACGCTTTCACTCCGTTTCATATCTCTTCTAATCTTCCATTTTATTTCTCAAAAACCTCATTTCTGTGGCGTTTATTCTACTTTTGCCCTTATTTGTCCAAGACTTTTTTAACGACCTCTGCTTTAACAACATTTGTTATTTTTATAATAAATTTAAAATTTTAGATCGAGGATGGAGTTAAAAATGTCCATTACAAAACGTTGTGTCACAATCCGTGTTATTTGAAAGAAGTTCCAAAGGAAATCGTTGGAAGTCCGCTCTTGATTCACTGCGCGGCAATGGATTCGCGGCGAAATTGCAAAGTCTGCAGACACAGCTATCTAGTACATATGCACATTTATTACCTAACCGAACCGTACGACGACAAGATCGTAGATACAAACATCCAAAAGAACATCGAACATAAGCAGAACATAAATGAAGAATTGAAGAAAACCATTTCTGACATTGAAAGCAGAAAAACCAAATATGAGGAAGAGAAGGAAATTATCCAACAATCGATGGCGAAGTTTGCACATTTCTTGAAGAACAACGCAATCGCCGCATATAATGACAAATACAAGAATTACATCGAGTATCTGATTAGCAGGTTTGTATTAATTTCATAATTCATTCATATCAATCCCATTTATTATTAGCTTCTTGTCTTCTCAAAACGTTTACTCCTCATTCTTTAATTCAGCATCCCTCATACATAATTTTTTCGTAGAGAGGAAAGCTTTGGAAGCAGAGCAGATAAAAAATTAATTAAAAGTTATAAGGATCTTATAAAGAGATACGAGGAGCACAAACAGATCCTCGATTCAAATCTGGCGAAGGAAAAACTAGTAAATGCAGACACGATAGCAGCAGTGAGCGCGAGCGAAGTGCTTGATACCGTCGATAAATTGTATAAGTTGGAATTGACCGGCAAAGAGATCAGAGATTTTTATGAAAAACAAAAGAATATTATCAAAAATGAACTTTTGACGAAGACTGAAAAGGTTTATAAGCCAGTCACCGTCAATCCGGCTACAATGGGATTCTTTGGAAGTTTAGCCTCTTGGATGCTACCAAAGAAGAAATCTGTAACTAACAAACAGCTTGCTTTACCACCAGTTATGTGATTCAATATTTTCAATAAAGTGTTTGTCATCATTATGTACTTTATAAATTATACTTATCTAATTAATATGAAATTCTTGGATGTAAAGATTTGGAAAAAATTTTTTCTTGCTCTTTTAGCCAATTAATTTCTTTGATGTACCTTCAAAAGCTTCTAAATCTAAACAGAATCATTGTAAGCAACCTGTGTATATTAATATATCCATCGAATTATGTAATATGTATGTATTATTTAAAAAATAAGGGGCCCAGAACCATGTTAGCCCAAGACCTGAAAAATTCACGATCCATCCAGTTTAAATGTACTAAACAGAATTGAATGGTTCATGTATTGGTTCTGTTAATGTTGCTCTTTTCCACAAATCGGCCGTATAAATCCATCAATAAAAGGTATAACGAATTTGCATAACGTTTTTGCGAATTTGGCTAACTAGACTCCCAATTACTTCATTCGTTGGAGAAACATAATTTGATTTTTCATTTCTTTAGATGTTATGTCGTGTACAGAAATTTTAAAATGTTTGAAATCGTTATAAAAAATAACGTTAAGTCACAGATAAAGTTTAAACCTACGATTTGCATTTAATTCATTATTCAAATTATGTTCACAAAAAATAATCGATACAATTGACGGCATTTTCGATTTACTTCAAAACTAGGGGAAACTCCGGCATCATTTAACACTCTTCATGTGTCGCTAAGAAAGCCGGAAGCCAGTTGTAATTACCATCGGCCAACGGTAGAACTTTCAACAGTTACAACAAAAGGTGTCTACCGTTATTTTGTATTGTATTCATTTTTCGTTGGTGTGTTTATTCTGTGAGGTGAAGTTAAGTGTGGATACGGCTTTTCAGTCAACCATTAGCAGAAATTACAAAACATATAAATAAGAACATTATCATATTGAATGAACGTCACGACGAACTTGGCGATACGAATACTGGCATTGAAGAATTAAAAAGAAAGTTATATATTCCCCACATTAATTTGGATGTGGTTACGATTGATGAACCTGTAACTGCTTGCGCCCATGCTTCTTGCACCGAGACTCTTATGGTAAACTTTTTCATTTCTTTAAAAGCGTCTAAAACATCCACTTTTAATTAGCTGATTTGTAAAAGCTTCAATATAATTTTAGATCGAAGGGCTTAAAAACACCCAAAAAATTTTGTCACACGCCGTGTCACTTGGAAGGCGTTCCGGAAGAAATCATTGGTAGTCCCTTATTATTTAACTGTCGTGCAATGGGTTCAGATAAAAATTGCAAAGTATGTGAACATTTTGTACATATGCACATCTATAAAATAACTAGGTCATATGATGACAAAATAGTCGCCTAAACACCCAGAAGAAAATTGAACATGAAGAAAATATAACTGACGAGTTGAAGAAAACTATTTCGGATATTGATAGGAGGGTAAAGCAATATAAAAACGAGAAGGATATAATTCAAGAGACAACCGCGAAATTTGCACATTTCTTGACCAAATACTCAATTACTCCTTATAATGACAAATACGAGGCGTACATCGAGAATTTGATTAAAACGTTTGTATTTTATAAGCAGATATTCATATACGTAGTCTCACCTCTTTGATTCAATAGTGCTTTGGTGTTAACATCCATCAAAAACACATTTTAAAATTTTATAATTCAGCTTCTTCTTTCTCTAAAACAACTTTTTGTCTATTCCAAGTTACAAAAATTTTTTTTTTATACAGTGAAAAAGACTTAGGAACAGAAGGAAATAAAGGTTCGTATAAAGGAATATAAGGAGTATAAGGAAATCGATAGAAATCTTGTGGAAGAAAAACAGCTTAACCCAGATACGAAAGCAGCGGTAAGCGCGAGCGAAGTAACTGAACTCGTCGAACTTCTGTGAAATTTAGAATTAACTGGCAACAAGGTCAAAGATTTTTATGAAAAGCAAAAGAACATTTTCAAAAAGGTGCTTTCAACACATAAGGAACAGATTTACAGACCAAACACTGATCTGGCAAGAATGAGCATGTATGAAGTTCGTTGCTCCGGCTAAAGCGTCGATTGGGAAAATGGTTTCATTGGTTAATCCGAAGAAGTGGTTCTATTAAATACATATGTACTCTTTATGATTTGGCATAGTTAATAAAATAATTTCAAAATAGTTTCTGTTTAATATTTTTTTGTGTCAACCTAGTCCTAAAGGTTTTTTTAACATATACAGTGTGATCGAAAAAAATTAGTCAAAATAAGCTATGAACAAAAATCGCCATGTCTTTACTAAAACCACTATTTATTTCTTAATGTCAAATTGACGTTTGTCAAAAATGTTGACCAAACAAATCAAAGCATTTCTTTTAGAATCCTACTTTAGGAATGGAAATAAAACCGAAAACGGAGAATGGCAATATTTTTACGTTGCCTGTTATGAAGAATTATAAAAAAGCTTTGATTTGTTTGGATATTTTTGACAAACGTCAATTTGACATTAAGAAATAAATAGTAGTTTAAGTAAAGACATGCCGATTTTTGTTCATGGCTTACTTTACTAAATTTTTTGTTTTCGATCGCACTCTAGATACCTGCATAGCACAATTAAACTCATTTTAATTTTACCATTTTATTCATATCGCATTGGAAAAACGGCTCCGTCTCCTAAACTGGAACGGACCGGCAGAAACCAAAGGCAACAGTTGTAACCAAAAACTTCTACAAAATTGTAATACTTTCCGAGATCGAAGGTGCAGTTCTCGATAAAGACCGGTTCGGTCATCGATTCTAAAGTAGTTTCGTTTCGTAATACGACTCCGATGTGAGAACAAAGCAGACAGACCATTGTTATGCCCAGTATTATGGCAACTCCAAATCTAAACAATGAAATAAAAACAAATTGTAAGTACCTAATGGTTTCAACGAACTGCAATAAAAAGTTTGTGTTAAGAACAAATTAATATTTATTTTTAAACAAATCTACCCTGTTACATAGTTCAGCTGCCGGAGTTGCCGCATCTCTTCATCGATACAAAACATGTACACATATTCGGCTGATGTGCCTACGTAATACACGCAATAAAGTGAAGTGTATACAAGTAACAGAAAAAAGAATTTGTAATTGGTAAATCCCACGCAGTTGTCCAACCACGGACAATGATGGTCCATTTTTAAAACGCACATCTTACAACTGGAACAATGATGTGTCCTGTCAGGTTTAATCTGTTTGCATTTCGTGCAATATCTAATAAGAATTTCAAATTATTGTGGTGATTCACGTGCATATACAACGTACCTTATACGATTATTCGTTCGTGTGTAAGTTCTTATACCGCGTAAATAACAAAACCGCTCGAGTATTTTATCGATCGCTCTGTCCTCTGGTGCAAGAAGTCTGATCGCTTCTAGTTCCACAACTGTAAATCGGTAACGGCTGGGGACGACTCCGTTCCCGATGCACATCGTCGTAAAGTAAAAGATCGTCACCGGTAAAAAGCAACAATGATAGAAAAGCAAATACAAAGCTTTTTTGACGACCGACGCTACTTTTAAAACGCAAAGTTCGACTACATAAGCATAATACGTCCAAAGGAACACCAAAACTAAAGCCGTCGGCAAACAATATTTAAAAAATTTTGACATAACTTGACAAACGTCACAGTAATTTGACGTAAAAACTAAAAACCTTATTTGCAACCAGATGTCGCCATTTTATAATGCTTACATTGGAGAACTTTGTCAAGATTTCTCAAGACTGATTTGTTGTAAATCCGTTACATAAACTAAATCAAAATAAAAGCAGAAATATCAAGTTCCAAAATGCATTTATTCACAATAAAATAACAGATGGAAATCCGATATCATGGATTAATATACATCAAATAAATTCTACCTATATATATATAATATATCATTGTAATTACAAAGTTTAGGGGATATTCTCCTATTGTAATAGCATAACACATAATAAAAACCATACTTATACAATGTATATATGTATGCAATAAGTAAAAGCTAATGACGAATTATCGTCGTTTAGTATATCGTATGTATATAACTATATATGTTGTAACTATCATGAAATTTATGACTGGTATAAAAAGAAATAAATCCACAAACAAAAGTACTTGGTAAAAATAAAGATAGAGAATAATCGGCTGGCGTGGTCCTGAACATGACTAACTTAAAAAGATGACAGGGAAAAGAAAAACAAAAGACACCCCGTTATATTTCCCCAAACCACAATTATATGCCATCAATGTCCAAATCTTCACCATCATCATCCTCCTGGCGACGGGGCTGCACCGGAGGCTTAGTAGCCGGTTTCAGCGGGGTTGCCTGTACACGATCGTTGTATTCAATTTCAACATCACTTTCCTCTTCTGTGTCTGATTCTTCAGTATCTGCTTCTTGCAACCATTTGATGAACGGCGCCGCCTTGTTATGAATCTCTTGGGAAATCTCTTTAGAAATGTATTTTTTGGAAACCTTTTCCGCCCACTCCATAAAAGTGCTTTCGCTCAGCACATCAGTGTCATACAACAATTTAAATATGTTTGGTACCTGTTATAACAAATATTGTATATACACATTATAAATAATGAGTGTTCAAATAAATTCGTCGTCAACTAAGCAATCATTACATAACCTCACCAAAAAAACACATTACAAATATTACTTTTAATAAAAACTGCTTGGAATTGTAAAATTAGTTATTTGCTGATTATTTAGTATTCCATGTCCATAAATTGCAAAATTAAATTTCTAATTTAAGTAATGAGCCAAGACTTATGTCAATAAATTTAGTTATAGCTTTTTTGACGACTTTTTATTTGAACACACCTGCATACACGATGCAACATGTAGTCAAAGTTGGTGATTGCATAAAGCAACCATTAGAAAAAATAAAAGTAAATGAAATATAAAAATGTTAAATTAATAAACAACCTTTAATACGTTACCTTGTTGATTAGAGTGTCATGATGTAAAGCAATGACCTGTTCCAAGCCGCCCATAAAATACTTTTGTGCTTTTTTGTCATTCAACGTGAAACGCAATAAAAACAAGCGATGTTTCTTGATCTGGGCCAGAACGTTTTGATCAAACAGTAACTCGGCGAGAATGAGTGGTGTCTTGGTCTTGACTTCTAATCTTTCTGCCTCCGAGACGATATCTTTTTGAACCTACAAGCACACACAGTTTGGAAATGTGTTCGTGTTAATATCGGATAGGATAAAATGACAGTCGCATATTTTCTAAGTGAAGATCACCAACTATCAATCGATCCATTCATTTGGTGCGAAAAATTTTTAAGATAGTTATTATATCAAAATTTGTAACAGAAAAATATTTTATTAAATTTGGATATTATAAAAAGTGGTTCTAAACAAATAATAGTAAAAAAAAATGAAGATTATGTAAACTTGTACACTAAAAGAATATAACACACTTTCGTTTTACATAATGACGAAATTTAATGTTAAAAAAAAAATCTTATTTGTAATATACTTTTTAGTGGGTAGTATTAGGCACCTTTCCGATACTTTTTTTTAATGCACCTTTTTAAAGTGCTTCCAAACTTTACTACTCTACCTGTCCGTTTTCCAAGGTGCCAGCGTCACGTTTGTTCTTCACCATCAAGTACAATAGGTCCATACGATCTTTCTCAGGTTTTTCAAGATCATCGTTGACGGTCATGTTTTTCGCGCCATCTGTGAGATCCTGCATACGCGCACGCACAGCCTCCTCGGAAAAGTCAGCCGTCCATGCGGTGCCATCATCGTCGTTTACGACAGACTTTACGACTGCTGCGGCTGGAGCATCGACGCCCAAATCGCCACCCTCACAGCTGTCATCAGCAAACTTTCCATCACCGTTCGTCTCGCCGTTAGTACGCTTACTGCGTTTAGAACGTTTGCCTTCGGTTAATGAAGAGCCTTGTACTGCAGGGTTGAGGTTTGGAGGATTCTTCAGTATGTATGTAATTAGCTTGTGATTAGATTCAAGTGGGCCATGATAGCCACACGCCTTGCATCCCTGAGTTATGGTGCCGCGTTTTGCTGATACAACGAGATCGGTTTCGGGATTATCACATTCAGGACACAAAACAAACCTGTTGGAATAGAGCAAAAATGTACAAGAATGTATAGTTGAAATGGATTATTAAAATACTTTCGTATGAATCCATCGAGTAAATCTTGCAGCTTTATGGCATCGTGCGATCCGTTGACAATGAAGCGTTCGTTCTTGAAATCGAACTGGGTTTGGGCTCCCAGCTCACAGCCAAAGTACTTTGTTGGATAAGTTGGAGGACGACCTAGTGCTTTTGCAACTTCGGCCATGTTTACAATTACCGTTTTGATACCGTTGCCTTTGCCTTCGACCTTGGCCAGGAGACGCGGCATCTTGTAGCGATAGAAAACATCGCTGACGCTGCGGTTTACATTCAGCGTACCCATGTTGGTGGAAACAACAAAGTCGACGGTGGTTTAATCGTTGTTGTCGGTGGTTGTTGTGGAGATGTTGCGTTGTGGCTGACGAGTGCGCTAAGCACGAAATACCTACCCTGAACTTGATCGTGCCGGTGTCCCACGTTGATATTTTTGATAAACCTACAATTGTCGCCAGTCACGTTTCTCTGAACGGCTGCAGTTTCCGATGCCTATTGGATGAAAATTTTGTTTTCCTGCGAAAGTCGACTATCAATAAATAATTTTGCAAAAACGCGAAAAAGATTTTGTTACCTATAACAGGTAGCGGGCTGTCGTCGCGAAGTCATGCACTCCGCCTGCCCAGGCCCTGCGCTCCCAACTATGCCTCTGATTAATGATGTCTCTAAAAAAATAAATAAAAAAGAAACATCAGCCCACACTTAAATTGTAAAATTGAACTTAACGATACACACTTGCGTTAAGACGCGAGCAAAAACCATATTGCATATTAGACAGGCGAAAAAACTGTTTTGTCATTAGAAATTAATAACAATCATTGCCACCTATCCAATAAAAATTATATGAAATTTTTTTCTGTCCACATGATACAGGAATACGATGCAAACAAAATTACAGTAAAACCATCAAAAAGATAAGGCATAATATGACCACATTTCCTCAGATTAGAGAATTTAGTAATTGCACTTACTATTGTAAAATATATGTGATTAAAAGTATTTTAAAACAAGTAAACTGATTAAAACAATCTAAATTTGAATATTAAAAAAAATCGAAACACCTCACCATTTAATTCGTTTGCGTTTTTAATTCTTGCGTCCACGAAGATATCCCCCAAACGTTGAAAAATACCATAATTAAGTAAACTTCTGACACGTATCGGTCATTTATTTGATGTACACTAATGCGAACCGGACGGAACTAATAACATATTTTCGCCGGCGCATCCAAGTAAAACCCGATCTTAAAACTTTGGAACATTGAATTTTGCGTTTGGAAACTACATTGAAAGGGAAATTTGAAGATACTCGCGGACGTAACGCGTCATATCGAAACGTCGAAAATAAAATAAAACTAGTCGATTTCCAAGGCAATTGCATTGCACGCACGTCACACGACATTTTGACGGTCACTGACGTTTTATGAAAAAATGTAGTTGGGAATCAAATGCAATCAACTCGCAACGTCGTAATTGCTGAGCTTGACACATTTCGAATTCGTATTTCGAAAAAATGCAATCGCAGCAACGGAACAATATGTCAGACCCCAAACCCCAAAATGTTGGGGTTTCGGTGTAAAGTTAATGCACGGCATAATGATGCTCACCATAATGCGGCAGCATGGAGCCGACAAAGTGCCCCAAATCGAGCTGCAGCAGAAAAGACTACGGCGGACACGGCAACACACAATGCACAAGGACTGTCGTGTCCACGTCGACTAGTAGGTACGGGCGAATCTGCATCGGTCGATTAACACGAACAGGCGCATTTCGAATGGAGTATCGATCGCATTAAAAAAGCCCACGATGTTGTTCGGTTTAACGCCGCGCTGTCAATGTCCGTGTTTTTTTTTTTTACCGGAAGAAGCGCCGTAATACACACGCAATTTTATAATTTTGTACGCGTCCCAACAAATAAAATTAAAGCTACATGCATTTTAGTTGTAGTGAGCAGGTAAGCCTGGAAAAAAATAGCGGAAGTAACTTTTGCTCACTTTTGTGACGTAACGAGCGCGAAAGCCTTGAACAGCCTGAACCGCTTTTGATCAGCTTTGAACAGTTCATAAAAAACTTTTAAACAAAGCCAATCAATGCTGTTGAATCCGTTTAGGCTTTCGTGCTCGTGAGGTCACAGGAGCAGACATTCAAAACAAAAATAAAAATAGGCTGGATGATCCGAAGTATGGACACACCAAGTAAAGAAATTTTAAAAAATATTAAAAGTTAATAAAAGTTCTGGTAAGAAATGAGTAGAGCAATTATAAAAAAAAGTGTCTGTACGGTCTGTATAGTCAAGTACATTATTCTATCCAATAAAACGGGGCAAAAACCTGAGCACTATAATTAGGTATATGGTTTTCAGGAAGATCCCTCGTTACTCACAATGAACTAAACAATAATAAAAAATATCAAACAGACCAAGAAAGAGAGAGAGATGTTATGGAGAAAGAGAAAAGGGATAAAGAATACTCAAGGCGGCGAAAGAGGAATTGGAGCCAAGGCGGAAGAGATGAACAGCAGGAACTAAATAGTAGCAGTAGAAGAATGCTATGAATAAAAAGAATGGGCGATATGTAAATATAGGCATAATTTCAATGTAGGCGTTTTTTAACAATTTTTTATTTAGTTATTCAATTGTAACGTATTCGCAAAAAATTCACATTTTCTTACTACTCCTAAATCAATTTTTTGGTATTTCACTTTTATAACAAAATTATTATTTACTGTTAAATGTACCACCCTTTAAATATTGAATTGTTAAAATGTCGTTGATTTTAGTTGCTTCTCCATATTCCTGAAAATCACAAAAACTTTTCTCTATGTATGTCAGGTTCTGTCTTGCAGGGAAAAATGGAGTACATATAGCAGTTTCTTAAAACTGACAGTTTAACCAACTTACTAATTTTTTCATCAATGAAAATGATGTGTACTGATATCTTATCACACTAAACTAGATAAACCTTAAAATTATAAAATTGAGTTTTCCCCAAAATAACAAAGATACATAAAAAAGAAATATCGGTGCATCAAGCCAATTTTCGACGTCACTGCTATATGCAAGTGATTGAATGATAAACATACAATAAGTGTATTTGACTTACAGGGATCGGTTTACAATTTCACAACGTCATATGATATACAATTTCTCAAGTGGTCTGTTAGGAAGAAATTAAATATGTTTGAACAAGAGCATGGGTTGTTGATCATTTGTATTTGTTTACGTATAGTTTTGACATTACAGACCATTGCTCTCTCAAATTAATGACCAACTACTGAAAATCAAATAGCTTAATGGATATACTGTAGCTGTGACATGACCAATAGTATCCTCCTAATCTTAATACTAGGGAGTTTTTGTAACACATCACGACCATACGCGAACGTATCTTTTGACAACTACGCATGCGCAGTTTCCATTTTCTCGCGTTTACGGGATACGTCAGACGTAATTTTACGTCTTTCTACGTGCACCGAAAACGCGGTGTTATCCCCCGATTCTAGCCGGAGATACGCGATCGCACGCGACCATCTGTCAGTTTTTTGAGTTCTTTAACAACAACATAATCGGCATAAGTTTAAAAAATCAAACAATAAACATATGCATAAATCCATAAATCTCTAATCCTAATATATTCTCTAAAAACAAACTTGACATTTGACAATCACGATACGTACAAACATCCGTCATAAGAAAGACCTTTAACTCTATTTTAGTCATGGGGTTTTATCTTTAATAGCCCATTGGCGAACCATGTTTTAGTTTCTTCCTCGTTTATGGAGGCGCTGGGAGATTAGATAAATGAATTGAAATTCGTAAGATGGCGCCACGAGATAAAAGTCAGTAGAACCGTTGATTGAATATACATTTATATATATTCATATATTCATTTATATATTCAATCAACGGTAGAACTGTATATAAAATATAAAATTGCAAAAGCAAAATTTTATTTGAATCACACTGAAAATTAAAATATCTATTCTAAGTAAAATTTTAATCTCGTGAGCAGCTCATTAAATCATATCTTACATTCCGCCGTTTGTCAACGACATATGGGATTTTTATGTAGCAGGCGTAGAATGTCATGCAAATGACAATATATAAGTACGTTTTTGAAAATTGTGAGCCTTAAATAATATTTTGCGCTTTCTAAGTTATTAGTTAAACATCAAAGGAGTTACTTGGAGGAAGTGTACCTTATTTATCAACATGTATATCAGTGTAATATTTATGAATTTTCAATATATCTGTCAAATCTTATTAATACTTCTTTATTAAAGCGTAATAATTATAAATAATGTATTATTGTTATAACAAATCTCTGCTGCATCGATTTGTAAAGATTAATTTCGTTCTTGATAAATTAATATTAGTGAATAGATTTGCTTCTGCTTGTATTAGTGAAAATAAATTGATATAATTTCTCGTATTTTCCATAGGGATAATTATTTACTTGTTTC
>JAFFZR010014799.1:0-24303 GCA_018397195.1 Lethrus apterus | reverse complement strand
TTTAAGAATTTTAGGGTTGACACCCCTGCGGCTAGGGGGTTGAAGATATGGCGATCATTTCTTCGCCAAAAGTTGTCCCCCATCGATCTAAAGTTTACGTGTTTCAGCGATTTTAAGAAAAAAAATTAGTTTCTTAGATATTGAGGGTGTTTCGTTTTCCCGGGGACACCCTGTATATAATTTTAAGCATTAATTAAAATTTAAGCGACGATGGTAGAAGTTGTCCTAAGTAGTGTGACTATTCATCTGTTTTTTCCAATATGTTAGGATAATAATAAAACCAATAATCAAGTTACCTAGTAAAATTTGTCTGTGATACAAAAAACTCAGTTTGTTATAAAACTTATGCACCATTACGATTTATGACGTATTGCATGGGTGTGCCAATGTCTATTTGAATACAATTTACCAATTATGGTAATGTGCGAGTAGGACGAAGACTCTTATGTCTCTGCGGCTCTGAGTCATAAACAGTACGTCACCAAATCCGGAATAGTAGAAAGTCATTGCCCAAAGTGCAAAAATAAGTTATTTTGTAATATTATTAAAAACTTTTTTTTATTTACTGTTTCTCTTTATCTTTTCATAACAATATTTATTATATTGAAGAATTGTATTAAAATGGCTGATAGCCCAAGACAAATACAGTGTGTTTGGTTTTAGTTGTCACAGCAGATATCTCGGCTATTGTTAGAGAAACGACAAAATGTCAAGAAAAGTTATTCTACAATAAATTTTCTATTACCTGCCATAGCCAAAAAAAAAACAATTGAGCATCAAATGCGTTAGATGTAGGAAATGCAATCAAAAGTTTAAATACAACGTATCCAATTTTATTATGTATTTGAAAAGTGTAAAAAATTCTCTTTACAACTTTAGAAACAAAAGACAAAAAACATGAAAAAATAATATATTCTACGTTCAAAGTGTAACGATTATTTTTCATGTGCAAGTGAGATAACCAATGCAATAACTGTGCATTCTATTTTAACTCAAGTATATCTTATCGTTTGGAATTCCCCATCAGCATCAACTTTAATGTAAGAGTTGTCTAGAGTTACGGTCTATGAAATAACTAAACTGCTCTATTTCAAAAGACAATCGCCCTGTATATTAAATAAGAGCAACATAGCAAACATAAACATGCATTAAAAATAAAATGTTACTCACGGGATATTTGATACAGTTCTTCAGGAAGATTTCCGCAAAACTGAACGTTTGTTACAATGCATTCGATTTATAAGATACAGGGATGCACAGGATGTGGAAACTAATCGTTATCTATCTCACAACAACAAACAATATATAATGATATTTATAAACATAAAAAAGTTTATCGCAACATTACAATGTGGGAAAACCACGCCACATCCGAATAAAATAACAAAAAATAAATCAAAGGAAGTAAGGCGGCGTTCGGGCCGAGAATTGTTATTTAATTACCGCTTCTAGTAAATAACAGATGTCGCTAGATCACGCATATTCGCATCCAATAGCTGTTTCATCCACCATATTGTCAATTTTAGTGTGCTGTCAAAATATTTGCTTAAATCACAAGAACAGGCCCGATTTGTTCTCGTAGCACGATTAGGTGAGTATTTACACACATAAAACTTCATTTTCGTATTAAAAACATAACAAATTTTATCATCGCACCACTTGTCAATAGAAAGATTTTTATATTTTCGTTTAACACGTTTGTCGATATAACCGGAGTTTTGTGCGTATGACTAATGTAGTTTTCGATCGTTTTAGATCGAAATATGTTCGTTTGAACGCGACGTGTTGGTTTGCTAAATTCGGTGGAAGGTTATGGAAGAAAGAACAAAGTGAGTTAAACATATATCTTTTCAACGTTTATTTTGTTACGTTTTGCGAATTGTCAGCTTTTTTTAGTGTGAATGGTTTGGGTTCGATCGTCCCTTTGTTCTTATAAATGAGGAATTTATTTTAAATGTGGTAAAATATGGTATGGTAATTAAATGTTTTCAGTGACTGGTTGCTTATGTCATTAACTTTACAGTTAATTAACACAGCACATGTTAGCAAGTTATTTGAAGATTTATTTAAAAATAATGACACTTCCTCACCAGTTTCAGTGGTGAAAACTACAACAATGTAAATTAGTTTCGATCGTGTTTGTTGTAATAGCTTTGGCATTGTTTGTCGTTGTAAGCCCCAGATACTACGAGTTTACTATTTTAACAGCTGATCGCTCCATGTCATTTTCAATGATTCTTCATGTATAGTGTGTGTCAACTAATAATAAGGATAAGTTAATTTTTATTATAAAAAAATTCTAAGTGAGTACGTCTGATATATGTCAAGTGTCAAATATATCAAGTTGGTACTTTTTCTTTTTTGTGAAAGAGTAGAGCTTGTTAGTCTAGAAGTCCGCTCATATGTCTAGAGCACCATTCATTATACGCCAATGGTGAATGCTACCGGCAACTCTGCCCAGGCATGAGATGACCTCAAACCGGAGACATCTCTCACATCAGGCAACGATACAGCCAGTGAAGTCACTTCATGCTTCTTAAAAACTGTCTATTAAACTTATTATGGATGTGCTTACTATATCTTTGTACATCGTGTATTTTAATTTCTTTTGTGGATGTGAATTTATAGGAGAAAAAATGTTAAGAGTATGGTTCTGTTAAATAACTAGGTTGGGCTATGAAATGAAAGAGGAGAAGAGAATAAAGAGGATGTTACATGGGTGTCTGAGAAAGAAGTTGCTCTTTGAGGCATGAGACCAAAAAGGGCGATGGAATTACAAATATAATATCGAGTGTGAGTGTGCATGTCAGGTGAACATGAAAATAGAAAAAAGATTTGGTAAGAGGTGGTGGAAAGATGGAAAGAAAAGCAACCCAAATGTTCCTAACATAACTTGGTGCGTCTATTTGTACCCAATTCATTTCTTTCTTTTTCTGAATTGAAATCAAAAATTGACCGAAAGAATTCCATCTCAAATTTCGTTTCATGCAATCCACAGCAAACAACCAGTTTTCCAATTTTGTTCATCATAATCTAAAACTGAAGACAATTTTGTTGGATTCTATGGACTCCAATATATTTCTTTTTAGTCTTTAAGGCCATGCATATGGGTATATTGTTATGTCCATCATTATTAAACCCAACTCTTTTTAAATGTCTTGAAATTGAATTTTGTTGAAGACAATTGCCATCGTTTCGTTACTTATAAATTGATAATCCAGAAAAATCGAATTGGTGAAAAAGCGCACGCGCATGTTTTTTAAAACGACTGCATTGTGAAGGCACTGCGGTCGCCGCGACGCCTTTCGGGCCGGTCAGTAGACGCCCGCTTCGTTACGAAAGCACAGCTCGACACCGCGTACGAATGCGAACAAAAACCGCTTTCAATCATGTAAACTGTTTCGTGTCCCTTTCGTCGTGGCTACAGTTCGTCGAAAAAGTGCATAGTTAAACGGTTGCTGTGCTATTACTATAATAATTGATAATATTCGCGTGCTTTAGTAGAGTTAGTGGTTCGAATCGATGATCGGTAACACCATGATGAAAACCATCTGATTTCTTAGGAATTTTATTTGTATTTGACCAAGTTGTTTGGAGCAATTTTTGTAAATTTTTAGATCTCAGTAATTCCGTTTCGTCTTGAAAAATATTTCAAATTTAAAATGGCATCGAAATTTTATTTTCAGTCCTTTTGATTTTATATTAGCATAGCTGCTATTGATTTAATCGAGTAACTAAATTTTCCAATAAATCAACACCGGAAGTGATACGGTATCGTTCAAATGAAATTCGCTATTGTTTGTTGTTTGGTTAAACTAATGGTTAAAACTTGGACAAAATATTGCTTGCTTCTTCTTCTCTAATTATTGCCTTTTGTCGTTCTTTCTTTTGTGAATCCATTTATCTCCACATAATCCACATCTTTTGTAAACTTCAATCTCCTGTTCTATTGTTCTTTAATCCTATATCTCGCAATTATCTTTATTTTTCCCTTTATACTCCCTTTTAAATATTTCACTAGAATTTCCCACTAAACTCCACTACTTTAATTTTACATTGAGACCTTAGTTTTGCTTTTTTCTCTCCTACTCCCATGTTCTTCATCTATTCTTCTTCAAACAAAATTTAGCTTTCTGTTAAATCGAATTGTGTCCCATAATTAACATATCAGTCATTTTCGTCTATTTTTCAACTGATTTTGTGAACAATCTTTCGAACGTCCTGATCTCCTATCACTTTTGACTTTGGGAGCACAACGTCTGCATTTAAATCCCTCATATACATTTCTTCTCTAACCAAGTTGAGAGAGATAACTATTAAAGGGTTTAGTGCTTCGAAACATTTTGTGTTCACGATTCTCACATTCTGCAAATGATCCATTGGTTCTGACTCGTTATTTTGTTGCAGATGAAAACCTTTTAAGAGTGGAAATCAGTCCAAACGTAAAGGTGTACAATAAGTAGCTTTTTTCCGCAAACAGAAATATTCATATACATACATACATAAATAAAGAAGCTTTGTGATATTCGCTTTTTACACGTAAGCGATAGTTTTTATACGCGTTTTATAAAGTGCTCAATACGATACCAGGCTGGTGATGATAGGCTAGTGTTAAGGGAAAAACTCAGAAATGTCTAAAACGATCAACGCATATAGGATGTAAGTGTAAGATTTGAACTGATTTTTCTGTGAGCTTTTGCGCGAATCTTTGCTATGTTGTGTGCTTTTTCCGTTCGATTTCATATTTTGGGATGGAAGTTAACCACTTTGGTAAGAAGTTGAAATATATGGAAATTGGCCAGTTTTATCTTGTATGTTGTGACGTGACGTATTTCGAATGGCGACCATTAGTGCCTAGTTGAGTGAACTTCAGATTATTTTTTAACTTGTGTTTATTTTTAAACTTAATTGTGTTAATCGTTTATGCAATAATTGTTTCGTGATTTCAGTAAGAAAATAGAGAGCTTGGGTAAAATGACAGCAATGACTCAGGAGGAAATAGTCTCAGCCGTAAGAACGGTGGCACAAGGCCTCGAGGCGTTGCGTTCCGAACATGCCGGAATTTTACACGGATTACACGAAGCTCCGGATCCCATAGCTTCGGAACGGGCCGGTTTGGTACAGCAGAGCGCCGATATGATCGAGCTGGGTCTCGGCGAAGCTCAGGTAAGGTTGCGTTTTTTAAGATTAAAAGAAAAATTGACTTCCGTTATAACCGGAAGCTCAAAAGCAATGCAGAACGGAAGTGTAAACGTTCAATGTATTCAGTTGAAAATGCGACATATGGGGTGTTCAAATCTCAGCAGTACACTTTAATTTTTTGAGGATTCTATAAATTTGACACGTAAGGTTATGTGATCTCACGTCGTGAGCGCTTCATTCATTCGTAATTATCATAATTGGTTTTGTCAACCTAAAATGAAATTGTGGAATTCACGTTAGCAATTAGGTTTTTTTTTCTTTCTAAATAGTTCCCGTTCTGAAATAATCGTGTATGGATTTGCTATGCGGATTTGATTTAAATCGACTTGTCGTGCGTAATTCTGGACTTTGAATTCGACTCCTCGGCTGGAAATTACTAGCGCAGAACGTAATTACGACCCGAAACAAATTAATCGCTTTCTAGCACGGCCTAACGGCGCCGTTCGTGTATGAAGATCCAAGGTCGTTTGGTAAAGGAAGGAATAGGCGAGTTCTTATTTTAATGATTGCCAGTTGGTGCGAGGTACTAGTCGTTTGAGCAGAGATGGAATATGGAAATTTTGATGGTGATTGTTCGTAGCTTGATTTAACAGTTTTCCTGAAAATGGTCATTATGGTCAAATTGGACTTGCTGATGACGAATATTACATTCTTTATGAGTTATGAGCTTCGCGCGTCAATTCGGTTATAAATATCAGAAATTATACAGTTAGCATGTTTTGATGATAATAATAATAACCCTAAATACCCCTAAATATGTATACAAAAATCGTGTGGATGAGAATAGCAGCGAAAATGGCAACTTATGCCGTCGTCAGCCAGTCTGCTCTCATTGA
Source organism: Lethrus apterus (assembly GCA_018397195.1). NCBI lineage: Eukaryota > Metazoa > Arthropoda > Insecta > Coleoptera > Geotrupidae > Lethrus > Lethrus apterus. The sequence continues at coordinate 18,265 of JAFFZR010014799.1, read as the reverse complement.
TCGAATCGTCCCTCGCCAACTGATGACTCACGCAAAGCGGAAAACGCCAAGCAATCGAGGGCTGCTTATGAAACCGGGCGGTTGCGTTTGGGGGAGGGGGCATACCCACTTTGTGAATCGCGCGAGCGTAACTAAAAAGTAAACTGTGTTGACTCACAATTGCTTCATATCGATGATTTCTTGAGAATGGAATGCTACTTACATTGTTACACGATGCCTCTGTTTCTAGTACAACCAAATTTATGATTTTGAATTTTGTTTGTCAATAAATATTAATCTCAATCGACCCAATGTTGGATGTTGCGTCGTCTTTCATTCGCGGTTAATTTTACATTTTCAAGCCTCGTATTTTTGGAATAAAAATAGAAGAAAGCGATGAAAAGAATTTCTTTGCGACACAAAAACATTTCTATTTGTGAGTGCGTTAGCAAAGAAGCGCGTTTGTTTTTCATGTAATCATCATTATTTATATTGTTATTTTCGTATATTTAATTTAAAGCTCTCTGGGGAGAAATTTTCAATATTTTTTCTCATTTTCAGGTTATAATGGCGTTAGCTTCCCATTTACAAATGGTCGAGGCTGAAAAACAAAAACTTCGCGCTCAGGTGCGTCGACTTTGTCAGGAAAACGCTTGGTTGCGCGATGAATTGGCCTCGACTCAACAGCGTCTTCAGGCTAGCGAACAGGCGGTTGCACAGTTAGAAGAGGAAAAGCGCCATCTGGATTTCATGGCGTCAGTTAGTCGCTACGACCAAGATCTAAACGAAGATAATGCATCAGAGCACTCAAGATCGGAGAAACCAGACCCAGTCGTTGATCTTTTTCCAGATGATGAGAACGAAGAACGAAGCAGTAAGTTATGAAATTAATAAACAAACGAGTTCAATATTTGTTTTCTCGCAGATATGTCACCAACTCCTCCTAGCCAGTTGGCTCAACAGGTTAACGCCGGTTATGAGATACCAGCCAGATTGCGCACCCTGCACAACCTTGTCATACAATATGCCTCACAGGGTCGTTACGAAGTTGCTGTTCCTCTTTGCAAACAAGCTCTCGAGGATCTTGAGAAGACAAGTGGTCATGATCATCCCGATGTTGCTACTATGTTAAATATCTTGGCTTTGGTTTACAGGTTAGTCTTCACTAACGATTGATATTAATTTAATAAAGTTTGTAAAGACACACTTTGATAACATTTTTGGCCAATAACAAACAAATAATCCAAATAATTCTAAGCCAACAAATAACAAGGATGATGATCCTTTATACAAATCCTTAATGATTAAATTTCAAAATATACTAATATGAGAAAAAAATTACAGAGATCAAAATAAATACAAGGAAGCCGCCAATCTTCTAAATGACGCTTTGGCAATAAGAGAAAAAACCTTAGGTGAAAACCATCCAGCTGTTGCAGCCACACTTAACAATTTAGCAGTACTCTATGGTAAACGTGGAAAATACAAAGAAGCCGAACCACTGTGTAAGAGAGCTTTGGAAATTCGACAAAAAGTTTTAGGAAAAGAACATCCAGACGTTGCGAAACAGTTGAATAACCTTGCTTTGCTCTGCCAGAACCAGGTATTTAAAAAAAAAACGCATGTAATTGTTTTGTACTTTTATTTGTTTGTGGTTTATTAGGGCAAATATGAAGAAGTTGAAAGGTATTATCAACGCGCTTTGGAAATATACGAACAGACTTTGGGTTCCGATGATCCAAATGTAGCCAAAACCAAAAACAATCTTGCGTCTTGCTATCTGAAACAAGGAAAATACCGTGAAGCCGAAGTGCTCTACAAGCAAATTTTGAATAGGGTTCACGAAAAGGAATTCGGAACGATTGATGGTGAGCTAAAATCCACTAAAAGGCCCATATGAAAGTTGTCTTCGAAGTAGTTGTAATAAGTTCTGTTGATCGGTCAGTATTTTTGCTTTTCTAAAATTTTTTATTTCAACGTGCCCTTCCATTTGTATATAAAGTAATACAAAAATTTTGTTTGCTTTAAAAAAATCAGGGATATTTGTGCTTTTTATTTTACCCATAAGTAAACATTCCACAGTATTGCTTTGAATCCGTAGCATATGTATTTAGATCTTGTAAATAAATTAGTTTTGCTTGATAGACTTGTATTTTATTATCGCTTCCTTACCACCATATTGGGCAGTATTTTTTTATTGTATTGTGCAATATACGATTTTGTTTGCATGTCGTTTTTTATTTATCACCTTTATCTCCCATCTAATATATAGGAGTCGTATATTTAAACTTTAAGTAGAAAAAAAAAATATTGTCCAATATTAACTTTATTTTTTAACATTTTTGCAAATAAATAAAGTGTAAGTGATTTAAGAAAATAAAGTCTCTTTCTCTGTAATAATAAACGGATTAATTTGTAAGAAACGTTGTCGTTTTATTTAAATTTTAATTTAATTTAATTTGTTATTTATTACGTAACTATGTAGATATATTGATAATTTTCAATGTTTAGGTGAAAACAAACCAATTTGGCAAGTCGCTGAAGAACGTGAAGAAAACAAAGCAAGAAATAGAGAAAACGCTCCATACGGTGAATACGGTGGATGGCACAAGGCAGCAAAAGTGGACTCGCCAACTGTAACAACAACTTTGAAGAATTTGGGCGCCCTTTACCGACGTCAGGGCAAGTACGAGGCTGCGGAAACTCTAGAAGATTGCGCCCTACGCAGTAGGAAAGAGGTATTTGCTTTTGCTTTTCGCTGATTGGCTAATCAATTTCAATTTATTTCTAATGCTGCAGCATGTGCAACAAGTAAGTTACTTTGCGTTTTAATAATTTTCTGCCTTAAATAGTAATTTAATATGCAGCTATTTATGCGTTGAAAATGGGCTGCTTACGCTACACAAACAGTAAAAATTTGTTTTATTTTTTTCGTATTTACAATTCTGTTTACAAATTTTGTTGTGTAGGCTTTGGATATCGTCAAGCAGTCAAAAATGGTTGCTTTGCTGGGAAGCACTGAACGTCGTAAACCAAGTGGAGGTAAAGATAGGAACTCGCGCCGTGGTTCGAGAGAGAGCCTGGATATGTCTTATGATGGAGATGAGGTAAGTGATCTATTCGACATAAAGCAACAGCTTTCGTAGTATTGCTTTGTGACTTGTGTTTGCTTGGATGTTCTTATACATATACATATAGAGTAAAATTTCAGTAATTTTAAAGTTTAAAAATTTTGATTATAAACGTTTGGAAATTTTTTTAATTTTATACTTTAATGAAACTTTACTCATAATTTGAGTCCGATTATTATTAAAATATATCCGTTGTTTGTTATTCATGCTGTTGTCATGTATTGAATTATTTTCTCTATGAGTATACGTTTATACGGTAAGTTATGAGGATACAACCGAGGGATAATTGTCAAGTTCAATGGGCAAGTAATTTTCTTTTATCTCTGGTTTATAACTATTTCTGTGAATATGTTTTGTCTTAAAGCGTTTATCAACTCCATCTGTCGATCACAGAAATACTTGAAATGTGTGAATCAAAATTTCGTATTTTTGGTTGGTATTAAGACTCGATATTTTTGTTTTTTTAATATTTGATAATACAAGTTGTATATATAATTTTTAATGTTATTTTATTGTGTTTTATGTATTTATGTAAAATTGTTAATTACAGATTGAAACAAATTATGTAAATATTTAAATTTTGAATGTATTAATTTTTTATACCTTGAAAGATTTCATTTAAATATAAATTTTACATAATAGAGAGCTTCTGCTAATGTAGATATTGAATCAGCTAGTTAGTTGCTGATACAGTATATTGTTTTTTAACAGCCCAACACAGCAAGAACGCCTGACTCCGAGAAATCTGGTCTAAAAACTAAACTGTTCAATGCTCTGGGCATCAATTCACCGGTTTCCAAGCCTAGCTCTTAGTTTTATTCATTAGAAATATATTTCAATTGATCACCAGAAAATATTTAAATTTAAGATTATTATCATGGTTAAAATTTAACAAATTAATTAAAAAATGTTGTTTACTTAAATATTTTTTGGTGGCCGTAAGATGAATTAATGTGTTTAATGAGTTTCGGGTTTCGCAACAGTTTATGTACGTAACATTCCAGTTTTATTTGCTTTTATGCAAGAATACCTAAATTGTTGATCAATTGGCCCCAAATTTTTTTACAATTATCCGTGGGCCAATTTACGTAAATGCATTTATTAGATAGCTTTTTAAAATTTAATTCGTCGGTGAAATTTGTGTGAAATCTTTTTATGCTTTGATATTTAATTAAAGTAATATTAAAGAAATGTAACACTAGCCGATTGTAATGAAAACAACTCATTAATTCAATATTAATTAAATGGAATTGTCGGTGGTTGCGTTCAACAGTATTTTTGAAGCTTAGAATTATTTTTTTTTTTGCATTTCTCACTTTAGAGTTACAATTCGCACAGTTCCATTTTTTTCTGTAACATTAAAATTGTTAATGGAGTTTTTTTTGCCTTATCACCGCTTACATATGGAAAGTTAATTCTTTGTGTTTACAATTTTTGAATACTGGAAACTCTGTATGTAAGCTTGTAAGGGTAACTCAGTGTGATAGTTTTTTTTTCTTTATTTTGCTTTGTCATATCTATTTATTTCATGTTTTGTTTTTTACAACTTAGGTAGTTTACATATAAACATATTTACATTTACACAAGAGAGTATATTAGGTCAGATCATGTCAGTTATAGATTTAAAATGTTTGGTGCAATTACATATAGAAAGTTTTTTGTTTTATTTCAGTGACTTTTTATTTTAATAATATTTGCAGTTTGTAAACTGAAATGTGTAAACATTATTGTTAATGTGAAAGGATTTTAAAACTAATTCAAACAACAAAAGTTTTAAACTGATATGATTTGAAATCATTTAAATTTAAGGCTTATTTCTTATTACTTTAATTAGTTAATAATTTAAATGGTTTTCTAGAATCGTACGTTTTTTATATCTTGTAAACGAAAGTAATTGCTGCATGTGATAGAAATGTAATACAGTGAAAATTTCATGTAAGAAATGGGATGTTACTTGTGCATTTGCTGCAAAAGTAATAACTAAACGAATGTATTAAATTGAGCTTCCCATTTTTCTTCTTCGGTTAGAAAGAAAAATCGAGTCAACGAAAATTATCAGTTCTTCCAAAGTAAAGGGTTTTTCTTCAGTAACTTTGTATTATTTTGCACATAGCTAATTTAACAACAAAAAAAATAATAATAGTAACCGCTTAGTAATCATCATGTTACTCGAATCATGAATATGATGTTTGTTAACTTTTGTTTTTAATAAATATGTTTATTACAAAATAAATTGTAATTATTTTAACATTTTTAGCCCTATTACTAAAATAGACATGTCCTGAAATTTGTTTTATAACACATGCAACACTAATCAGAATTTAAGGTTTTGTATGATTTTCGAAATAATGGAGTTGATAACGGCTGGCTTTATACCTTTGCTTTGTCGTTTTGTTTTTGGTGTGTACTTCTGTGAATAAAAATTGCATTTTGTCATTACGTTGCGTTGTAATTTTTAATTTGTACTTTAGTTGCTTACCAAATTTAATTTGCTCTTTTTTTAATCACGAAGATATTTTCAATAACACTTTGTAACATAATTGGTAACTTTGAGCTTTTTACTAACTCGACTTGGGTTATTGAAGATTTCTCAACGTCACTTAGCACCCCTTAAAACGTGTATGTGTCGGTATAGTGCACGAAACGCACGGATTCTTTCAAACATGTCAAGGAAACAATTGGACGTTTCCTTGTAGGTGTGCACAACGTTTTCACGTTGGATTCAATCGCCGAACTGAGCAATACGAGGTAAGTAAATGATACAGTTGTTGTATTTGTTTGACGCATATATTTGGCTCTCTTTTATTTCATGTTTTCACAAGTTATTTATTGGTCAAAATTTAGTTGACTATCAAACTCGTTTTATAATTGTGAATTTAAAAATTTTTGATTTAGAGACCAGTTAGTTTATAACTTGCCCTTTTATTTGACAGAACGACACGAGAAAATCCCAAGTCAGAGCTCATTAAGTTTATAAGGGACAGAAAATCTTCAAGTTAAGTTTCCTTTATAATTTGGTCACATGGATTTTCACTTGCTACAATAAGTTGGTGAGTATATTCCAGAAGAGAGAAAATACACATTGAAGACATTTTTACCCAGCTCGGTGATTTCGTACTATTTATTTGTAATTTCACTCTAAAGCTTTAGTCATGGAAAATTTTAAAAGCTTTAAGTAGAATTAGTCTAGATGTTGATTAAATTACCAATTAATGATTACAAGTCTGATGGTGGGTAACTTTTTTATCATGTTTATATGCGCAATGCGATAAAAGTTAATTTAAAACATTTGTGCAAATCGTAAAAGTATACAATATATATTAATTGCACCAGGTATATGTGGTTGTGGATTTTTTTAAATTTATAGGAATAATTTTTTTATATCATGAGTGCAAAAAGTCATTGGAGCTGCTACTAGTATTGTTAAATAAACAAATAAGCAAAGATTTTCAATAATCCAGTATGTAATCAAAGTAACAAAATTAAGGTTTATTATCAACATGTGCTTTGCTATATTGTTATATTTTGTCGAAATATATTGAATAAAATGTATCCAGTATAATCGTCTTTTATTTAATTAAAGAATAATAATTATAGTAATTACATTAATTATTATTTATGAAAATTGTAATAAATGGTATTTTAAATTTGAGCTTTTTTTCCATTAAATTTGTTATTAATGGGAACATCTTTTGTATGCACACGACATAAAAATTGGTAACAAATCACAAATAAATATTAAAAAGGGTTACATGTTCGCAAGTAAAATTACTCATTGAAAATGGGGCTTTTTTAGTTACCACTGTTATCAGTTATCATTGCAATTTCATAAAATCAAATTTGAAGAGCATATTTGTAGTAAAACACCATCTATCGCTTAGTAGATGAATTAAAAATATTTTTCATAGAATCCTATTAATTTTTTAAATTATAAGTGTAATCATAAGGTCTGTTTTAAACGGTTCGGGATTTCATCTTCCAATAAAAACATTCAATTTCATTTGTGACTAACTTCTAGTAACTGAAATTCGTTAAGTGATTGATTGGAAAAATCTGGAATCGTTCTAAATAGTTCCGAATCGTTTGTTTTAACAGACCTATAATTGTGAGTGACTAAACGTACCGTGTCGGCACAAATTAATAAACATGTAATTAATTAGCGTCATCTGATATTGAATAGATGTACTAACGTGTTGGATCGAAGTTCTTTGTTTTGATGGTGGCGTTTCGTCGTGTTTACACGATGCGCATCTAGGCGTGTCCCCACTTTCAAATTTCGACCAATGACGACGCCGTTGTTTGACATATAAGCACACTAAACGTGCACGAAGGCGTTATTCTTGAGTATTATTCCGGTCGATTGTAGTCCGGTTGTGCGATTCTGAAAATTCATTCCGGAATCCCGTTTAAAGTTTTTTTTTCCGGTGATTTGTTTTAATTGATTGATTCGAGATGGCTTTTATGATGCCCGTGGTGAAGAACGATTGGGATATTTACAAGTCGAACAGATCGAGGAGGGTGTCCGAGTGTTCGAATCCGTCGACATGCCGATCGAGGAAAGTGTCCGAATGTAAATCGGAGGGACCTAGTCTGTCGACGTCTCCGGGTTCGGATTTTATTGTTGGCTCACCTGGACATAGGAGCGTGCCCGCCAACATGTCAAAGCAATATTTTTCGCGGACGAGTTCGAGAACATCGCAGAATAGTCTGCAGAGTCCTAGTAAAAGTACTTCTTCATCACCGCCGAAGAGTGGATCGACAAACAGTTTGAATAAGTTCCATCACAGGTTATTGGATAAATTGAAGCGATCTTTGAGGAGCAATAGCACGGATAACGAAAGGACAAGTTCATGAGAATTAAGGAGGACCTCGCTACCGGGAGATGTCTTGAACTCCTAGTGGAGGATAAATCTGTGGGGTCAGTGACATGAAACGACGCGACCGCAGCTAACCGAACAACTATGATGTTCAGGTATAGCATTCTAATGCAATGTGATATCATATGTAGGTTTTTTTTTTAAATGATTAGTACGGAAGCTAGGTCGGTCGAATTTGGTTTGACGGTAGCTAATTTATTTCTTAGTTACTTACTTTTTTGATAAGACTGCAAGGAGGACTTCTGGAGTTTATAAACAATCGACCATAAAACTTAAAACCACCGATTGTCAATGTTATCGCTTCAAATACATACATAATATTATATATATGTATATATATATATATATTGCATACTTAGACAAACGAAATATTTATATACTTATAAGTATACTTAAGGCATTGTTGTAATCCTTTTTTTTTTTGTAAACGAAATACGTAAATTACGTAGTTTTAGAGCAACGACGGATATGACACTGCCGATCTAATCATTCCAACAGATTCGCAATCATATCAAAAAAAATAAAAAATAACAAAAATGACCACATCGACAATTTTATGTGTACAGCGTGAAAATTGTTTTGTTAAGTTTGTATTTATTTGTAAAGTTTGTATTTTCCAAAGGGAAACAAATAAATTTTTAACCATCTTTGGAGCATTTTTTCCTACCCACTTCCACATCCTTAAAGATAAGATTCCATTTCGAAACGGTCGTCCCGTACATAGAGATTATTTCTGGAATGTAAACAGAAATAGTACGGGACAAGGTGAGATGTAAATATTTACTATCGCAAAATGTGATGATTGGTGCAAAGGCATCTATTCTGTAACGGAGAAAGTTGATTTTAAAGCAAATGAAAGTACAATCTAGTTTTGCATGATCGACTGGATTTTATTATATGGCGCATGGCGCCATATGAAATTTTAAACTTTACAACTGCAATTTCGAGCCTCTTAAAGAGGCTCCGCAATTTAATATTGAAAAGATAAGCCGATCACATAAAACCATAGACGAAGAAAAGAATAATCTTTATTGCCTAATATAAATTCATAAAAATGCATATCTTGTCAGAAAATAAAACCTTGTATTAAAATGTATGGTTTATACGTGTATACATCGGGCCTGGTTAATGGGACGCGATTACTAAACAATAATCACCATTAAATAAACAATAGAGTCATATCTCTACGGCCACAATTGGCATTGTATTGCGACGCAGGCGCTCCCAGACGAAAATGCACAGTGGAAATTTCCACTGCTTCCTCGACTTGCCTAATATCGCCATCTCGCTCGCTCGTAAACCGATCTTGTCGCCGCGTGACTAATTCAATAAATACGAAGTGCTTTTGACGCGAATTTTGTATGATCTCTCGTAATGGGCATTTTAATTAAAAATGATACAATGGAGTTTTTTGTCGTGTCCCGACGATATGATAATTTTTGATTGGAAATTTTACTTGGGAAAATTTTGGCATCAAACGATAATAAAAAAAATAATTAAAGACTTAGAAGACGAAATATAATAAAAAATATATATTTCAGATGTAACGCTGAATCAGGAGTTTGGAAAAAGATTATATTGACTTAAAAAACAAAAAAATAAAAATGTAAATGTTAGGTGCATTTTTCCTTTCGCAAAATTCATAATTTAACTTACCATCATGATCCATATATTTAAGAATTTAGAGAAGTTTAAAAACAAAAACGTGTTATAGAAAGTCAAAATAAGAATTTACTTAATATAAAAAGAGAACAATATGGAAAAGAATGAATAAAGAAATAATGAGCAAGGAGAAAATGGGTTGTTGCAGTGGAGAATTAGGAATAATAAATTGAACGAGAGCACAACAGACAGAAAGAGACGGAAAAGATCCATCGAGCTCTGAGCCTCAATGGCCTCTAGAACTAATATTCAAGATTTTTTCCTGTCAAATATGAACACATTAAAGATGAATACCATTACTCGTAATTTCAATGTATTAGCATCAACAACAATCTTCCTTCGAAAACTAAAATTTATATTGGAATAATTGTAAAAAATAAATGTAGTTATTCGTATGAAATAAAAGGAAAAAAGTAATTAAATTAATTGTCAGTACACAAGGAAATCTGAATGGAAATATTTATCGATCACCTGGGTGATTTCAACAATGTCATCTAATAATAATCGCAAGCGATAGAAATGTTGATATAGATTATAGAATAACTACATAGAATTATGATCAACACTTGAGATGGAACATACACGTAAATTACGTGATAAGAAAATTGCAATATCTTATCTCGAAACTGAAACACTTGAATTTTGTTTTAATTTTATTATTTATTTATTTATTTTATTTGCAAGGGATTTGGTTGGAGTGAATACGTAGTGATAAGAGACTTTATGTAATTATGTCGAAGAAAATCTTCTTTCCTCAATCTTTATCCTATTTTCTTGTTTGAAAGACCACATGTTTAAAATATTGAAACGTGCTTTTACCAAAAACGTTGCGTAATACACAACAAGATGTAGTATCTATTTTAATTTTTGATTTTATTTATGAGTTCGTGTTTGCCAAGATAATCGGCGGTTGTGCCAAACTGTGACGTTGCAGACTATCGGCGCCTCAAATGTCTATTATTATTATTATTGTTTATGGAAGCCACATGTTGATGTGATGTGTGTGATTTACCTGTGTTGCATGTCATGATGTCGACTATTTGTAAAAGATGTGCTAACAAGTCACTATTTGAATATTTTTAATCTTAATCTGTGCCACGCTGACATGTCAAAAAATACGAAACCGGTTTGTGCAGATCGGTTGATAAATACAATGTTATCAATCCTATTAAATGTTTAAGTGGATTATTTGCGAAATTAAAAAAATAGAGCTAAATAAAAAAGTTATTTACGTATCAGAATGGTACTTTATCAATGGAATAATACTGATGAGTTATTTCGAATAAAAAAATTGATTCCACGTTCGCATACATATTGTTTTAATGGAGATTTTTTGCGAAATTTTCTGAATTTAACGATTTTTTTATGGAAAATATGGTGAATTCACTAAAGTGAGTTTCCTCATTAACCATGCTTGAATCTCTTTACCACTTAAAAACTGATTTTCGCCCATTTTTATAGACGTTTGGGGCCGAACGAAAGCATACAGCGTAAAACGAACGTTATATTCGTTATCAGGATAGCCAATTTGATCTAAAACTTGATTTTGATCTAAATCCCTAAGATGATTGTCAAAAATTGTTAGACTAGTTTTGGCAAAAATTATTTTTTCCAATCTCTGATCTGCGGGTCCCTAGCGGTCTTGTGGTGACATCAAAAGGCGTTTTCAAGAGTTCATTTTTCAAAAAAAATATGTATGCTATGATCAAGGATGAAGATGGAAAACAGATGTATTTATGTTATAATGAATCTGTTGAGGAAGAAAGGAAGATACCGCTTCGATTCGCTTTCAAACGGTTGGAAAACGCTGCTGTAAAGGATACAATATAGTACAGCTTTGGGTTTCCTTGTCTTTAACTTAAATTTTTTCCGCCCAAATCCTCACATCTTTTCTGCTCATAGAAACTGCTTAAATGAAAATTTGGGATGACGAATATTTTCAAACATAAATTTTTAAAAAAAAATTTTGTTCATTGTGGTTTACCGATACGCTGTGGAATCGACGTTATTTTTTGTTTTGCATCAATATGTCAAAAAATGTCGTAATTTATTTATTTACTTTTTTTGGTTTAAAATCATAAAAAACAAACTTACAATTACAATTTTTTAATAAACATTTTGGTCATACGATTTGTTAATAAAAATACATGAAATATAAATATCGTGTTCACTGAGCTATGTTTATAACGAAGAAAACAAATAGAATTTGAGAGTCAAGGTATAGACGAACATTTAACGGTAGAAACGTGTCCAGACTTGCAGATAATAAACGCAGTCGAATCATAAATTTGTGTGAATGCGACTGAAGAACACGTTGGGGGAGGGGGAGAGGTATCGGTTGATCGATACTTCGCCTAAGAAATTCTCTAGACGGTGGGGGGTTTGGCATTTGCATTTCGATTCTGCGAAGGACTCCGGTCCGTCGTTTGGTTTACGTTGGAAGTTTATCTGCATTTTATTTAATGACGTGCAGGTATAATTTTTATGTTCGGTGACGTCGGTCCGCACGTGCGTAAATCGTGCTTATCTTTTATATGTCGGATAATAAAGGCGAATGGAGATGACGCATTTGTGAAAAAAATTTGGCAAATGCCAAATTTATATGAAATCATAAAACTTTTCAGATTTCATGACCTGTGACTGAAATCCAATCCATAGGGTTAGAGAAATTAATAGAAGAAAAATTAAAACGTTAAGATTTTTGAACAATTTATCAAGCTTTCGTTATTTTTCTTTTATATCAAAATTGTTAAGAGTTGCTTTTTCTCCACCTTATTATCGAAATTCCAGACTCCCTGAGAGAAAAGGAGAAAACATTTAAATGAATTTAAAATTTCAGGTCGATTCCTATCTTGTCCAAATTTTTCAGAATTTAAAGCTATCCATGAAAAAAAAAACAAAATTTTCGTCATTTTTTTTCTATTATCTACAACATACTTTTGAAGTGAAGCTGCATATACTCGAAACTCACTGAAGCGATCGATTGGAAAAGTACCCAAGGCTTCGTCTCTGTTAATCATTCGTTTGTAATTCGCGTGATTCAAGTTCCATTCGCCGGGTGTGCGTTGCAAAATCTGGAAATCATCGCCGATTTAAAACAAATCGTTTGATATTTTGAACTTGGAACCCGTCAGTCAATTAACTCAAATTCTAAACGTGCCTTTTTAAAATTTAATCTTGTGTGCATATTTTTGTGTCGTTTGTGTCGTCGTAAATGTTTTAAACATGTCATGTCATTCATGCGTCATTTCTCATGATACGATCAGTTTGAGGAAAAATCGATGCAAACTTTTCCATTGATTGAATTACTCAACATTACACAATGCATTTACGTGCGGTTTAGTCATTTATCATATTTTTCACGTCCATTATACGAGTTCGTATGATCCTCGCTAGTTAAAAATTACCATTCTTACAATCTGATTGTCCTATTTTTTTTTTTTATTTTAAATGGTTGAAAATGAAAAATTGGGAGAATGGAATTATATTCTAGAAACAATTAAGATTTTAAAAAAATGGATACGTGTGGACCGGGCTTTATGTGATTTTCCGTATGAACACATCAGTCAGTTTTTTTTTTTTTTAACCTGAATACACAAAATCCGTCCTAATGGGTTCAAAACTATTCGTCCTTTTTATTATTATTTTTATTATTTTGATGATGATGATTTGATGAAAATTCTGTAGCTCACGTAGTATTATTTATTGCGGTTAATAATCATTAACAGTAGTCTAGAATTATTATTATTAAATAGCGCCTGTAAGTCGTAGTTTCCTCGAAGCGCATGTTTAAAGTGTTTTGTTTTGTTCATGGACGCCAAAATCCACGTGTAAAACGATCGATAGTTGAATAATTATGCAAGGTGATAACAAAAGCAAATAGAACTAGACGTTAACGAGGTCGGAAGTTTATCGACTTTAGAAACAATTACACTGAAACTTCTAGCAAAAATACATAATTTAAATAACTTATACGATCGTAGCAAGCCAAGTAGTTCTGAAGATGTACCCATGGGCGAAACGAAACCGTGGTTGCATCCGAAACACAAAATATTTAATTTTAGAAACGTTTTCCTGCGAATTTCAATCTCAATTGTATAAGAAAGAATTACAAATAATGAACTCCCCCGTTGTAAGCTGTAATCCGTATTAGATATTTTAAACATCGTCGCAGAAGTGGTTTTATTATCTAATTTCGATGCACGAATAGAAAGTGCGATTTGTCGGCGAGGTAAAACACCACAATCGTCGTAAACTTTCTAATCTCGGCCAATTAGGACGTAAAAACAAAATAATCGCGAGAAAACAAACTGAAATATGTAAGTTCGCTTAATTTTTGAACTATTAATTGGCTCGGTAATTAAAGCGGGCTGTTCTTAAAATATACCACAGCATGCGCGTTCGTATCTCGGTCAGTTAGATATTGGTCTCACAATCGTACATATCTTAAATCCATTTATACAACAAATAAATTAGGTACCTGGGAAAAACTATAAGTTTAACTAGTGTTATTGTTAGTTTTGCGACAAAATATGTCTGGGATCTTTTGTTTTTCGATATATTTTTGGACAACCTCTTATGAATGATCAACACATCTGGTGGTGGTATTTTGAGCTCTAAAGCGTTTCAAATAATTTTTATTGGGAATTTTGGGTTTGAATTCTACGTGTAAAACTCAACCTTACTTTCTTTTCGATTTTGAAATTAAAAATTTTCCAAAATTTAATTTTTAAAAATTTTCCAAAATTTAATTTTTAAAAATTTTCGAAAATTTGATTTTTAAAAATTTTCAAATTTTGATTTTGAAATTTTTCAAACTTTGTACTCTTAACTATATATATATCTTATAAAGAAACCACTTTAAACGTCGAGTGACTCGATTCTCAACACGTTTTCCTTCGCGAAGATTGTCCTTTTTATTCCTTCTTTTTACGCAAGTTATTGATTTCCTCGCTGTTCCCTGCACATACGAAAAGTACGATATACGCCGAGTTTATCGACTGACTTCCTGCATGTTGAGTTGCACGTACTTCCTGACCTCGTGTTCGACGGGAGGATATCAGGATCGTAATATTTCAGCGTTCGTCAATAAATGATCTTTTTTGACAAATCTTTATTTTATTGAAAATTTGCCGACAGACTTAAAGTATTAAGTTGAACGGTGAAATTTTACGACGTACTTATTTATTGAATATTATTTTTTATGAGTTCAAAAACCCTTAAGACTGTCATATCACGTCTGTGTTTTTTTTTTATGGCTGTTTATGTTTGTGTACTTTGTTATAATTTTATAAATATGATTTGTCCCAATTTCACGGTTTTTTAGGTGTCCAAATTACTTCGTGCTGGGAACCAAACTGGTCTTAATCCGACCCTGTTTCCGCCTACTAAACTGATTTTGAGTTACGATTCTAGGATTATTACTACAAAATCAGACGCGTCTAAAGATTTATATTATTTATCATTATTATTATTATTATTATTGCATGAATTGAAGCAAGAAAATGTTGCACGTCATGTCGAAAAATAAGATGTGGTGTTGACGTAATTTATCAGTAAGTTGGAATGCAAAAACAGGTCGTTAAATTTTTATTCTCATTACGCGTCACTAACGATCCCAAAATACGAAACGCGAGTGCTAATTTTAACGCAGCGATCACGAATTTTGAGTGCGAAATGCCGACTTTAACTTTGCCAAACCCGATTGTTTCATCGTTTTCCAATTGGTTTAGGAATAGGTGTGGTGGGGTCGCAAACCTAGATATTTTTTGTTATTATCCGCTTTGTCAATTTGGCAATGTTGGTAAGAAGGAAATAACTTGAAGTCACAAATTTTAGTTAGGAATTGTCGAACAAAACTTGCGATCAAAATGACTTTTCCTTGAAACAAAAATACTGTAAAAATTCCATCAACATAAATAGAATCCGATCTACGCGCCGATAAATAATCTCGTCAATGATCTCGGTGCGCATTACTGATGATTATACGCAGCGTGCACAACCAAAGATCGGAGCTCGACACTATCCCGGATAATTTTATAAATAAAACAGAAGTTGGCTTGCGCGGCGACCTTCGTTTTTTTTATTGCAACGCGCTGGTGCATGCCATTATTAAACTTTTATTTTTATTTTCAGTGACGTTTTATGTTGACTTGTCGATTAAGACATTTTACGATATAGTAGGCTTTCACGGCTTGTGAAATTATTGATTTCAAAATTGATGTTTTAAGGAGTTAACATTCGTTTGTTATTACCGGGTGAAACATCCTATTTTTTACTTAATATTGTGTTTCAGGACAATTAATGCAGACGGAACGGCTGCCATTGATTTTATGACGTCACCAAACACCTAATAAATATTTTAAAATTCATTGATTTTGATTTTAAGTGGTTTAGGTATTGTTATTTTCAATTTGTATTCAATTTCTCCAATTTATTCTTGTCTTAAAAATTTTATACCCTTTAGGGCAAGGGTGCCCGCGGGCGCCATGGTGCCCACCGACCGTTTTACGTGTGCCCGCCTCTGTGCGACGAAAAAAAATATTTAAGTTTTCAATAAACCGCCGCGTGCGCGCCGTCGTGTACAGCCAGAAAAGGATTGTATGACAGTTTACGAGCCGGCTATGAAATGTTTACGTTTGCGTAGGTGGTGGAACTAAATATTTTTTGTGTACATTATGAGTATTATTAACAATGTCGAAATATAAATTCACCTTGCCGCCCGACCGGCATTCTAGACTGTGCTCTTAGGCGCAAAAAGGTTGGGGACCCCTGCTTTAGGGTGTCTCCAATTTATTCAAAAATTAGTTTTTTTGCTTTGCTCGAAATCCTCATTTTTTTTGTTTGCTTTTATGGAATTTTAGCTTTTTTTTAGATTTTCGTTGAATCTAAATGTGATTTTCATCTTGTATAAAATCAAGTCTAATCTCTCCACTTAAAACAAACCTAAAAAAATAAAAGGGGCAATCTGCAATTCGATTATTTTTTATTTTTGAAAATTATTGCCTTGTTAGACTTCCTTAAAAACGCAAAGGACTTCATTCACGAAAAAAAAAAACGATCCGATTTTCATTTAAATAAGGCATTATCACATTTATCACTCTATCGTTAATTACGCGAGAAATTATACACACGATTTGTAAATAATTGCTATCAGCGCCTTCCAAACTGGAAATGTTCGGTTCGCGTCGACATTCAGAAATTTTTTAGCGCTACGTCGACTGTTATTAATTTCTTTCGATCGCCGGGCGGCCATAAATTGAAACGTGTTCTATGCGCTCGCTCGCTTCGGGGAGCATAATTGTTTGTTTAAAAAGATTGGCTTGGCTTCGCGTCAAGGGTCAATTGTGTTGGGTCGTTAGTTCAACACCATTTAATCGAATGTTGTCTTCTGCATTTCTTCGGTAGTTGTGCTGTGCTTTTCAAGATTTGGTCGTAGTATCTGCGATACAAACACGAGAACATATTGATTTCAAAGTCAATTCTAAATTTATACTCAAGGCAACGCGTTCTATGTCCAATTGAGGCAATTATGGTAAATATTGGTAATTGTTGGTTTTACAGCTGATGACATCTAGATACGCTCGAAAACACCTTACAGGGCCGTACACAAAATGGCATGTTTAATTTATTTGCGTAATGTTTGAATATAGAACCGTTGTTTTTGCGGATTTAAACTTGTTAGACTTAGCACTTTGAAGACAAAAATTTTCGCCTCCAATTTTCCAAACAGTCTTTCGTGTTCGTCGTCGGGTCACGTTCCGTTCCGTATTTATTCAAATATTTCTGTGAATCATCGAGTTATTGCTGCAACAATTGCTCTTTTTTGTTTTTTTTTTCTCGACGTGTAATATGAATTATTTAAACTCGACGAGTCCACAATCGGAAATTTTGTTTCCTGTGTTTTATTTATTTATGCTGATGATTTAGGACGCGAAACGTTATGAACGCTAAACTATCCGAGCATGAAGTGTTTAACGCCTTGACAGAAGACGCTCGTCACAGTACATTTTAAATTTGCAAATACACCAATGCAAATAGTACACGTCAATAGGTTTGTGCATTCAACTGTTCTATTTCAAGCAAACGCATTTTTATTTAAATAGACATGGCGGACAAATAAATGAAGACTAAGGTAGAAAATACACTAAACAAGAAAACTTATTCTTTTTAAAAATATATATAATATTACTTACTTAGGTGTAATAATGATAGAAATAGAAGAACGTATCACAAAAGGGAATAAGAGTGCTGGATCGCTGATAAAAATCTTCAAATTTAAATCAGTGTTTAGATGAACTAAAGAAGATTATATTAAATGATTATAAGACCAGTGGTGCTTTAGCATTTATGGTGAAAAAAAAAAATCTTTGAACAACTGGGAAGAAAAAACAAGGGATAAGGATGGATGGAGAGAATCCAAGGCCCGTAGTAGAACTGTTATCGTCGCTAGGCCTGACGCGCATCTGATGATACATTTAATTACCAACAGTGTTATTTATATTTATGATTGTGTGTGTGTGTGTGTGTGTGGAAGTTGCGGTATTCCAATACATAATTGATGCGTATAAACTTATTTGAATTTGTAGGCTAGACCAGGGGTGGGCAACCTTTTTT
>JAFFZR010014798.1:0-24884 GCA_018397195.1 Lethrus apterus | reverse complement strand
TAAACAATTTTGAAGTTTCTTTATAGGTATATAAAATTACAATTTTTTTACTTTTTGGCGTCCTGACGCCGGTCGGAGCGTCTATTTGAAAAAATAGAATGGCTATTTTGTAGTACTTCCACTGTAGATTATTGACCGCTAAATTCAAGTTCCTAAGATGATTAGAAATATAGTTTTTCGTAAATATGCTATACGATGGTCCACCCTGTATAATAACGATAACAACAGATTCCTGATTATGCAAGAAAAAAAAAAGATTGACAACTTTAAGCATAACCATAGCAAAATCATTTATTGGAAAATAAGCCACAAGTAACGATGTAACACAAGGTAAATCCCTACGATTCACGTATTGTTTACACATTCACGAAAACAATAAAATTAATCATATGGAACGTCTACGAATTCCTCTGCATAAAATGACAATATTTCAGACTCTATAAGACAAAAATGCGTATAAAATTCCTAGTACTCAAGTATCGTTCATCAACTGAAATATATGCACATTTAACAATATACATATTAAAATAAAAAAAAAAAATGCTTGGTTGTAAAGATATAATTACGATAGTATAATAGAAACAAACACAAAGGCATTTTCCTGTACCAACCGATCTATTATTTATATACAATAATATTATACGGTCTGTGTGTACACACTGTAATTTTTACGGTACATAATTTGCATCTAAATGTAAAACCAATTAAATATGAATTATAAATATAGCTTTTGACGCATGCAAATTTCAGTTATGTATTTACTTTTAGAATAAAGGTATGATAATAATTCACAAAATTACATTCATGTTTAGGATTATAATTCAATAATAATAATTTCCGTCAATTAAATTAAAATTAACTTATTATTTTATATCGTTTTATTCACATTATAAAAATACATATTTACATTAATAACCTCATAAATATACTAACTAGTATACTTAAATAAATTACTGTATTATAAACTATTTCCTTAATACGTGTTCTCTGGCAAGGACGAAATATTAAAATAGATGACATTAATGATCTGGTTGGATGCATAGCCAAGAGCTAAATTTGTAAAAAATAATATATATTTATCTATTGCTTAATCTTCATTTAGAAGAACATTCCATTTGATTACTTCATCGGCAAGACGCAAGACCATTAATTGAAGCCAACGAAGCATTAAAGGATGTATAATGCCATAAAACTGAAAACTGTTTATGTAGACAAATAGTAATGTAAGCTCTAAACATAAATGTATCTCATGAATGACATAGCCGTATAAAAAATTTGATTTAACAAGAAGTCTCACCAAGCTGTAAGTGCGCTTTTAAATTTAAAAAATTTAATTAAAAAAAAATTTAGTTCTAAATTCTAAATGAATGATTTAAAAAATGTCTTTAGCATTACATTTTTGCCATAAAGATTACCTCCAAACATAGAACAACGCTGGTATTTTTACAAGACCGCACGCTGATAATAACTATGGTCAATCTAATTATCTATTTATTCTTCAACTTTTTTAACCAATAAAAAGACTTCAAATGTAATAAAATATATTTATTACGACACACAAATATATTAAAGGCCAGGTCGTATTTTATTGACGCTGAACTTAAATTAAGGTACCCATAGTACATTTGAAAATACACATATCCTTACATATTCATTTTTTCATTCAGGGATTGTGGAATCTCACAAATACGACCATACAGGAAAACTTGGTAGGTAAATGCAATAAAATCAGGTCGTAATTAAATAAATACAAAACTATTATGTTTAATTAGTGTTACACGCTCAAGAAAGAAAAAAAAAGATAATTATTTTTAATAAAACTATAATCAACAATTGGTCAGTTCTCCTGCAATGAAACATAATTGCAAAATGAAATGGAAACAGCAATATTAAAGTTACATTAAATAATACGAAATGAACGACTTCAATTATGATTAATTATATATAGGCTTGTAATATAAATTACAGGCACGTCGTGAGTGATTCAATGTTTATTTATATGAAACATATCATACAGCGGATGTAAATTATATAATAATGCATTTGTTCGTCTTTATTGATAAACTCAATGTGATATACGACATTCACGTAGTTAATATATAATTGAGGTAGGTTTTTATCAGATTGATACTTTTCAATAAATTGAAATGGTGCGTGTTTGGCCATTAATTCAAAGAATGCAAATTGTGAATAATAAAGTCCACAATACCGGTCAAAACTTAAATTTAAATCCTGTTCATGTTCGAATAAATTCCTGTTTAGATCCGCAATAGGCAAATGACCTTTAAAACTTGTCTTAACTATGACTACTAACTACGCCCACTTCTAGTTAACTATTGTTATAATTTAACGTAATTATAAACATAGGAATTTACTAATGCTTCTAACAAAATGATATTAATTAAATGCGATGATTATAAATTAGGGGAAAATGTTGCATTTTCTATTGAAGTTAATGTGTAGTTTGGATTAGTTAGTCTTAGTTAACTTGCTCAACATTGGTATCTCGTAAACGGTAAGAGATAGGGAGTTGATTAAATGGAAGAAAAAAAAACATGCCGGTCAAGGTAAATGTCGATTAAATATTGTATATATGACCATGATAATAATAATTAAAAAAAAAACAATAACTATTGTGAAGTCTACTGTTTACATACCCGGTAAATACGTTGCAATAGCATCATGTGATGGGACAC
Organism: Lethrus apterus; assembly: GCA_018397195.1. Lineage (NCBI taxonomy): Eukaryota > Metazoa > Arthropoda > Insecta > Coleoptera > Geotrupidae > Lethrus > Lethrus apterus. Next base: position 22,188 of record JAFFZR010014798.1, on the reverse strand, counting down.
CATCTTGTTGGAACCCCTTTGCATATGAATATTTATGGGAATATTATCCATACAATTTTCTAACAATTTTCACCTGTGGTGAGTTCATTTAATTATAAGGTTGACATTGAAAATAATGGGGATTATGAGTTGCCCAAAATGAGCTTCAGTTCTATTAAACATAAAACGCTATTCATCAGCATGAAAGTATCCTTTTCTTCTTTCATAAACGTATGTACATTCAAACAAATGAAAATAATAATAATAAACGGTAATAGATGATAAATGATGAACTGAGGATAAACTTAGTGGACATCTTATTGAATGGATAAAATATGTGCTTCGATGGGACCATTAAAAAATATGAAATACATGTTGTTATATTTCAACAGCAATCAGTACATTTATTCGGTAATTTGATTGCTTTACTGCAAATGAAGGTAAACTATCCAACATTCGTGATCGTGAAAAAGATTATAAATCCTTGAACGCTGGCAAAAAAATTGGGTCAATATTTTGAGAACATTCTTTCTTATAAATTAAGAACAGTAACAAGAGTGGTAATATTCTAAAAAAAAACGACTTCAACATAACAAGAGTTTGTTTAAAAATTTCGTTTGCCTGCCAACGTGTTTATTTATTTATTTTTTTTTTTTCTCATGCAAAATATTTTGCCCCACAGCATTTTGCAATCTGAATACGACCGGATGTATTGGAGACATGACACATTAGAGACGGTTAAAAAGATCCTGTTTTAGCAAATACCAATTCTGGTATTTCCCTAACATTAGCATATAAAAACTAGCATAGTTGACCTAGAATAGAACAGTATGTTCAGACGAATATAAATCGTAGCTGTAATTTTTGAGATTCTTTTAACTTCCGTGTTTGAAGCCCAACTGGTTTGCCAAAAATCGAACGCCTTGAAAGAATTTTAATCTATGAATTCATTGCGTTCGTTTAGCGCGCAAAAGCAGAGCTAATAAAAGTTACAATAATTAATGTATAATTAATTCCAAAACGCTGGTATATTTAGAAATAACTCGAACATCTTCAAGTTATAACATAACATTACATAAGCATGCAGAATTTTTTTTTAATAGCCACCTACGACAAACTGAGTCACAAATGTATCACTAAAAAACCGCAAATATTATTACTATTCGTGTTTCAGTCCAAAATAACTGCAACCAAATGCAATGAATGAGTATTTTCGTGGCTAGTCAGGAAGAGACTAAAATGTTTGTTATCATAACAAAAATTTGCTAGGGTCAGTTTAGGAAACTAGGGAAACGAACCTAAATTTGGACATGTTTCCAATTTATTTTGACAAAATAGGATCCAAGGACTCACAGTTCACTTTGATGTTAATTCAAGGATTGTGTTTTTGAACCACATCATTTCCTGACGCAATGTAAAATTATTTAATTTTTTACATAATAAAATGAACACATTTCAACCAAAATGTTCAAATATTTCGAAACGTGTATTTTTTTAGAATTGATTTTTACTCGGAAGCATTTGTGGCAAATAAATAATAATTCTAATGACATACCTAATACATAAATGTTTGTTGCACCTGTTTATTAGTATTTTCGCTGAAAGCTCCTAGAAATGTATTTCTAACATAAATATGTACGAGCGTTCACGGCTTTCATTACAATTTTACTATTAACCTATAATTCTAGAGACATAAATAGATTTATTCGCCAGTTATAGTAACCTCTGCAATACAACCTTGACGAAATTTCCAAATAGATCACGCCAAAGAAAAATTACATTGGCATTTACTGACGCAATCAAGTCAGTATCACCAACCATATACTCGAGCTCAGTTTACTATAAACGCTCTTAATACAACGTATAGGTATGTATGGTATGTAACTACAAATTTCTCACATACTTCAGTGAAAGAAGTCTCAAATTTCATGCTATATTAAAATTATATAATGCTTGCAGCTAATAACTGTAATTTACTCTCACTATTTATTTTTAAATTTATGGGGAGTTTTATGACCAAGTTGCGCACCCAATATACGCAACGTTTAATCGCTGGAGCTGTATAAAACTTAACTGAGATAAAAAAATATAATTTTCGATAGCCTGCTGGCGAAAGTAAAACAACACTGTAATGTAAAATTTAGTAAAACATAAAATAAAAATTTCAGTTTCAAAGTATGTAAAATAAAAAAAAGACAAATTTACTGTAGAAACACTTATTAATACAAACTGGGCCATTCAGTTTGTCTTTACAATGCGAAATAACAAAATTATTTGAATATAACGAAAATTGAATAAATTCTATTTTTTGTCTAGATAAATTGGGGGTAAACAGTTCATCATTTTTGGTTTTTTTTCCTCATGTCGATAACATCAAAAACTGCGAAGTACATTGTACATAACAAACTTATAATTTATAGAATGTGTCTGTAACAATAAAATTTAAAATTACAATACGGCAATTTAAAAATGTAATATCTGTCGTAAACAGTAGTTGATTTATTTACTGTATAAATTAAGTCGTTTTTGCATTAAAACATCAATAAATAAAGGTCACCAGCTACCAAAAAAGTACAACCTCATATTATTAATTACAGTTCTACTTTTATCTTCCCAGAACGCGCCGAACCTATGTCGGTAATTTTTCAATGAAAATGAAGTGAGTGGATATCTTAATATTCATGGTATTGACAGATTTATTTCCTTATGTACATTAAAAAGTAACGATTTGAAGGCATTGACGACTGGTATAAGAAGTAATAGTTCTGCATCAAGAACACACTATGTGATTTATTTAATGTGTAACTAAACAATTATAAATAATTATAAAAACCAAAGCCAAAGTTCATCAAACCTAACAATACATGTCCCCAATTGTAATTAACGTTAAAGCTTTTTTATTTACTGCATAACGACACTACCAAGATGGTGGCTATTTTTATGGGTATAAGAAATTTTATTTCTATTTAAATGGTTTAATAAATTGGAAGAAGAGAAAACAACAACAACGTAGGCCTGAACGACCGCTCTTAACTGAAATTTCATGTTGTCCAGAAGATCACAGTCTATAATTGGGTTTAACTAATTGAGGTCGTTAGCAAAATAAAATAAAATAAAAAAAACATGCAACAACCGTTTTTGTGGATTTAGATATTCTTACAACATAAAAATTTTGTTTCAAAAAGTTCCCCAAAATTGCAATGTTTAGATGTAATATGAATTTTGTTAGTGATTCAAAATTTCAATAAGAAGAAAAAACATTAAAATATTTTTACCTTTAAGAATAACAAATGTTAAATAAAAAATTATAAATTGACTTTAAATAAAATGTTAAAACGTTTCATCTAAACGCGACAAAATGTGTATAAGAAACACTATATTCATAAAGGCAACAACCTTTTAAATAATAAAATATGATATGATACACAATACAAATGGGGTACAAAAGGGTACGCGGGAATAACGATCAAAGTCACATTTTTCGACAAATAGAGATTTTGATGCCATCTTGTAGTAAACCTTCAAAGCTATGTATCTGCATTGTTAAAACCTCGAAAAAGTGATCACAGTCCGTAAAATAAGCATGTAAAATAAGGTTACCCTTTGGAAAAGCGATCAAATCTAAACCGGTATAAGTAAAAACGATCAAAATCCACTTGCAAATGTTCGCAACTTATACTGTTAAGAAACGTAATGCAGTAAAATAAACAAATTTAAAAAAAACATACGTTTTATTTGTGCAAGTGTTATACAGTTTCAAAAATAAAAGTTCAGTTTTCTCAGTTTGCTTAAAATGTGCACCCTTCATAATAATATAATAAGTGGAGGTCATTACAAAAGATTAAAGAAAGTTTTGAATATAGATCTAACGGAATTATTTTCAATGATTTCAACAAACTACGAAAAATGCATCTAACTCATTAACTACCTTATTTAATGATAATTGCTTTCTATAAAACGATAAACGATCACACAACATTCAAAACACAAAACACAACATTCCTTATTTCAGCAGCTGCAAAATATCGATGCCAAAAATCATACTGCAACATTCTACTAAGAGCATTTTGCATTGTATGTACAGACTGTAAAGGATATCTATACCTACCTCTATAGGAAAGTTAACATAAATACTATTTATATACGGAAAGTATGAAAATGCTAGGAATGTATAAAAATCCGCAAACACAAACAAAATTCAAACGATTCGTGTTTACAGTAGTCATCTTGAAGAAACGACCTTAGACAAAGTCTGGTTCCTTTCATCGTCTAATATAAAAAATTGTAGATAATTAATAGGAAGGCATTCCAAGAGGAGCAATATAAAATGAAATGTCTTATCGATGACGAAACCTCACGCGCAAACAGCAATTAAGAAGGTATTAGCATACTACATATTGGTTTTTCACAGCACATTAATTTAACTGACTTATAGTAGAACGTGGATTACTGTCAGTAAGGAAACGTCTATTTAATCGGTAGCTGATAAAAGCAAGATACACTTTAAGAACATAGATAACGAATTTTAATATGACAAAAGCTTGATAAATCAAGAAATTTAATTTTTCTTGAAATCATTATTTTAAGTTCGCCATAAATATCGACAGTATTGTAGTAGTTTTACATCCGGTCTCTCGATCAGGGCCTAAGACATTCAAATTTGAGTGGCACGCGAAATGACACTGACCTATTATACACAAGCTCATTAATATTTAACACGCATTAATGCACATTACTCAACATCGTATTCACAACCTTGAACTCATGTTTCAGATGACTTAACTCAAGAATAGACCCCCAGAGATCTAATTTAATGATAATGCCTTAAGCTCACTGAGAGAATAGAATAAAAGTATGTAGATTCGAGAAAAAAATTAAAACCAAGGTATTTTGTATTTATGAGAAAAACGTCACTAAACTGTTGACATATAAATTTGCTGCTATATTAAAATTACGCGGATGTGAGTTCAAGTTTTCTGTTCCAATTAAAAATAAAGCAGGTTCAACAACAAGGTGTGGTGGAATAACTACGTTTAAAATGTTTAATGTCTGAAAATGTGATTGAATTATAAGCGCTAAATCAATTGATATCAACACATACACAAAGGCAGCAATTTTTTAAAATAATCATGGTAAATGCTTTGTTTTCTTTAGACTTCCAACCAAAAACGATTTAGACGATATGTTAAATAATTAATGAAATTTGAAAACTGAATGGAAAATTAGCATACTAATATATTGAAATTTAGGTATAATGATGAAGATATTAATGAATTAGAACTATCGTAAATCAACCTGTCAAGTTAATAAATTTCACAAATTCATTAAATATTTACATTTCGGAAACAATTATTTATTGAAAAAAAAAATAATAATAATAATAACAAATCATCTAAATATTAAAAAAAAAAACATCTCAAACGCAATGATGAAAATGATTTCTCTATCATTTTCACGAAAATTACCCAATTAACAATAAAAAATATAATTCTTTGCGATCACAACAACAAAAACAATCAACCAAATTGAGGTGTTAAATGGATTATAAATGATATTTACTTGTTAAACTAAAATTAGTTTGGGTCCAATGCTTCCTATTCTGTTAGAAATATAAACAATTAAAGATTATAATTAGCAGCATTGAAATTTATCATTTAAAATGCCATGATATAGGATATAAAATCTTCACAACTCTAATAAAAGGGAAAACTGGGGCTAAAGGGAACACAATGTATTATATTGTCAACTTTGGCCGTTTAATTCACAAAAAACATATTTTGTAATAATCAGATTTCATACATAAACTGATCGTGTAGACTTAAAACTTTTGTCGAAAATAAGTTTCATTCTAAGTGGAGGAACCGAGTACCTTCCGCCAATCTTTATCTACAAAAGTTAAATATAATTTCCAAACATCTATATTTTGTTTATATTTTATGATTCTCCGTAGTATACAATTTCTCTAAATTATAAAACGAAATAAATTGGTAAAAAAAAAAACATTGCACAGAAAGGTAGGAAGTTGTCTGGATTAATTAAGTAAAAAAAAAATGAAAGGAGCGAAAAATTATAGAAATATTTTGTTTATTGTTGAACGTATGCTAAATGTTATTTCTGATGATTGCAAGAATTACAAAAAAGTTCTTTACACAAACGAACGAAAAATTTCAATCAGTTGTTTCTAGAAACTGGCAAAATAAATAGAAACGGAGAAAGTGACAGACGAACTGAAAAAGAAATTGAAAAAGAGAATTCATAACAAATTTTTCTCCAAACACATCTTTCCGTGGGACGTACCTGAAAAGTTTTGTCGATGGTTTCTAGATTAAATCGACAATGGCAATGTTTTACGCATTTTATACAAATTCCGCTTCATTCGCAAAAGATAGAATTCTTGATTCTATGATAAAAGTCACACAAGTTATTGTCAACAAAAATGTAGCAATTTTTAAATCTGGCTGCATTATGAATTTTATAAGATGGGGCAAAAAAATAATAAGAATCAGTACATAGATTTTCATAACACACCTAAATAGGATTATTTTTTGATCACATAGAACTGATACATAAGAACTAAATCTTAAATTTTTCATAGAGAAAAATAAAAAAATAAATCTTGCATTTAAATTACTATATTTTACTATTTTGTTATATCTTACAGTACATTTTCATATATAAGTCATGAATAGCTGAAATTAAACTTAATGTAAAATATCTATTTACAATTTTTAAATATTATAATAGGAATCATGTAAATAAAATGTCACGCATTTGATATTCACGGTTGGCGGTTAGCTATATGGTCTGAACTAGGGTATCATCAGTAACCACAACAATAATTTGTAAAAATATTTTAATATTCTCATGAAAGGTATGTTTCTAAGATAAAATGATATTTAAAAAGTTAAGTTGTAATCGTTGCGTTCTTATAATAAATGTTCAAAAATACTGCCGCTGACTTCTAAACATTTTCTGCCTCGTGTGCGGCTTACTCTTGTTTGAGGAGTGACCACTATAGCACTAATTTTTCATGAGCTGATCGTTGCAGCATCTTCTACTAAATGTAGGATATTTTCAACTTCATCTAAACCTTGCACGTTCAGACGCTATGTTAGCACTGGTAAGCATTCAAGTCTCGCGCAGTTTGATGAAGGTTTTGATAAATATATTTCATGCGGAATTCTCTAATGTGGAAATCAGCTGTAACACTCCCATTTCGAAAACCATAAACAAACACCATATTTGCATATTCAATATGTTAATAAGCATTTGGCACTTTTAATCGTACACGCTCGAAAATAAACGTTAAATCACTGTTATTCCTAACAAATGAATAAAAACAAACAAAGACGTATCAATTAGAAAAGAAGAGAGAATAGCAGCATTTATTACAAGGACGCAATGATTAGAACAGTGTGTGTGGAGAATTTTGTTCTGATGCTGTAACTTGAAAACAAATAAATATCGGATAACACAACATTTGAATTTTTTTAAGTGTAGAATACACTCCTTGAGTTTGATGCGATGCTCCCAACTCAACCTGTATATAGAGGTGTCCAGGGATGGGGTTACAAAGGGGAAAAACTTTTTTAATATGCATTTTACAGAAAAAAGTTATTCTTTATAAAAAAATCTGCTTTCCTCAAAACGCCGAAAAACATATTTAGATTTGACTACAGACATACAGGTACTTATAAATTCAAGATTATTGCAGCTGATATTTTTATTTTTCAATTAAACAACAATAAGTTTTTGTAATAAACCACTTAATAAGTAGTACTATTGGCTATTTTACGTTTATGAAAAATACCACTTGGTTCATATGTTTTAATGATAAGATAATATCGTCGCCAATTTCCAGGAAAATGGATTGGCAGAAATGGCCCAGTTGACTGGCCTGCTAGATCACCTGATGTAATATCAATGGATTTCTTTTTGTGGGGAGCGTTAAGAGAAAAAGTGTTTGCTCATGATGTAGTCCAAAATTTAGATCAATTAAAACAAGCAATAAGGGATGCGGTGAATGAGACCAATGTGCCTGCTACGATACACAAAGTTTACAATGAATTTATTAAGAGAGCTGAAAAATGTATACAAGTTGGAAGCAGCTATATTGAATAGTGGTTGTTAGATCTGTTTTAAGTTAACAATTAATACTTATTTCCTTGTCTATTGCAAAAATGATTGTTGTTTAGTTGAAAAATAAAAGTATCAGCTGCAATAATATTGAATTTATAAGTAAGTGTATGCCTGTAGTCAAATCGAAATATGTTTTTCGACGTTTTGAGAAAAGCAGTATTTTTATAAATACCTTTATTTTGTAAAACGCATATTAAAAAAAAAATTCCCCTTTCTAACCCCATCCATGGACAACCTGTATAATAGATGGAAACGACAATTTAAAAATATCGTTTATTTAAAGTGAAGTCCGAATTTTAACACAAGCCTAAAGTAAAGAAAATAAATAATTTAAAATAAGAATTTCTATTCAGCTAAAGCTATAAAGTTATAAGTATTTGCTTTGACAAATTTAATATTTGTTATGAGAACGGCGTATATTTAAACCGAAAACTGACATGTTAAGAAAATACACATACTTCTCATATTGATAAAATATCTTCTATGTGTATAAATACATGACACACTTTAGCAATAGAAAATTTACTTACGAATTTCTTTTTCTGTGTGTATTATCTTATGTTAAAATATGAAATTTTCCCTATATGGTTTAATTTCGCTGGAAAACCTTTATGTATGAAATGCTAATCATATAGACGCAGCTGCGTCCTCGTGAATATTTTAGACTTTTTGTTTTCACATTGATAAAAAGATCTACAAATAATAAAATACTAGTAAGGTATGTTTGAAGATAATAGACAATGTCTTTGTTTATAGAAATTCACATCACTTCAACGACTCAGTAAAACACCTAAACTAAATTTCATAGGAATATCTTAAACGGCATTTAAGATATTTCTGCAGTATGTTCCACTGGTAAAGGTTATTACAAGAAGCACTTTAGAGAAGAGCTCACATAAAATACTGACGGGGTACTGCTACTATCAGCAATTTTGATACACGTTTAATTCTCCAAGATTATTTACTATGCTTAATGAAATGGCATCAGGACACGATAAAACATTAGAATAAGGTCAAAACAGAATCGATTCAATCGTGAGGTAACGACAAATCTTGGATACATTATTATTTTCTATACAAATCACGAAACAAAATGCATTTAACGAAACAATGAAATCTCAATAACTACGCGAAACTTACGATCTATAAAAACGAACGTTGTGGTTTTCTGAAGAAAAAAGACAGTAATTACCAGAACAATTTACACAGACAAGTGGTACGAGTTTTGTTTGTAAGGCAAGCAAAACAAACAAATTGTATTTAAGGAATGACGTATTGCTATTACAAGTTTTATTCCAATCGCATGAGACTTGCCGTACTACCCACAAAATGCGTTGAACAAATAATAACAGCAGACTTTTAAACTTTCACTGTGTACTAACTACATTGTATGGCCCGGCTGATATATTACAATCAGCTAACTTGTAAATATTTATATACAAAGATTAAAGTCCTTAATTAAGTTATAATATTATTTCAACACGTAGGTAAAAACCAATAACAACAAAAATATTTCCACATCACATTTATGCATTTCATGATACCTCAAAATCATTGTATCATTTTTGTAGTGATATTTACAGCCCCAGGAAACCGGGATGACGACAATGAATCCAAAGAAAGTAATTATGTCTCCAGACTTCGTATACTGCTGTTTAATTCTTTCGGAAAGTTGTTCACATACGAGTGCTTTGTATTAAAATACTTTAATCTGTCCACCGAAGAGGAAAAAAGAAACAAAATTCGCGATTTTTCAAACAAGTAATCGAGCAGATCCTGTTCTATATCCTCTTGTAATGCTACACGTGTACAACCCGACATTCTTGAATGTATGGTCGGGATTGTGAACGTTACACTTTATAATCAAATTGTTATGACAAGTTTATGCGGCAACATATCCGTAAATTATACGTTGTTACTTAGATAAATGAATACGTACTAATCAGATGTTTAATAATAAACCGCAGATAAAAGACGTGATTCACTGATTGTTATAATAATTTATGCAATAAATCGCTTTATTCAAGTAAAAATCAATAAATACATTTAAATTAATAAGAAAAAACTTCAAACAGGAAGTATATGTTGTATTTACATAATTGAAGAATAAATATTTGGATATAGTCAACGAAGCATTTATGAAATCTACTTATCTTTTAGTCCTTTTACTCCAATAAAAACTAAAAAACGTAATAAAATATATTTATTACAACACAAAAATATATAAAATATATAAAAATGTATTTCGAAATCTCTTTCAAGTATACTGAATGGGATAATTTATAATTTTTAATAAATTAATAAAACTATTAAATCAAAACCAATCAATCTAACTAATTTAACTAAACCAAACTAACATGCACATTTTTAGTAAAAAAAACTTCAAAGATAATTAAGTTATTAATTCTTATAGAACTAATTATAATTTTTAGGCAAAGTATATCAAAAATTTTAACCAACCATTTTTTAAACATACCATGTTTTAACTTTATAAAATATTTTTAAATATTTTGTAAGGAAGCCATTTGGGGAAAAAAGACAACTAGCAGCTTGACTAACTTGACAGAAAATACAAAAAATTCCAGTTCTGCACTACCTGAGGTTACTAAAAAACCTAAAAGCCAAAGTTTGATTACTTGTGATTGGATATTGATGGCAAAAAGAAATTCCAGGATTCTGTAGGTAAATGTATTATGAGTTTTTAAAATCGACATAGAAAGAAAAAATGAATAAAGGAAAAAATAATTTGAAAAACAAATAGAACGAAGAGAAGTAAATATAGTACGAGTATATAGTAATTACAATAAACATTTGTATATCCCAAAGTAATTAAAAAAAAAATCTGTCATAGAAACTCTCTTATCGTTAGAAAAACTTTTCATTGTTCTTCAACAGTAATTCACAAGTGTTAATTAATCGTGAGCGCCACCTTGACGTAAACAATGACCAACGTGCATTGCATAATTTTATAGATATTTAAGTATGTGGGTTAAACTGTGTCGGTTCACATTATAATATAATTATTTTATCACATTCTTCTTAAAACTAATAAACCTAATCTTGATCTAATTTTATTTAACAAATTCTTAAATTAATTTCTTAAGAATTTTAATGTTTAAATTGAAAACGTTACGTGTATTTTACTATAGTGTATTTTAATAATAATATGATATGTTACTTATGAAAATTTTATTCTGAATTACAACGATTACGTTATTTATCCTTCCTCTGCGATATCTATACATAATTAATATTTCTTACATTAGCCAACAAATTATTACTTATAATGGCAGTAATTTATTTACAATTTATGTGAATTTACAGGACGTTTAGTTATTAGTTCTGACATTTATTTAATTTTAAATACCAATACGCAAATCATTTACGAGTACTATCAAAGAAATTGGACGTATTTAATTCTAAATCACGACTGGTTGTTTCAAATCATGTCAGATTAATATACCTACGAATGTGTGAAATTTATTCATCGCTAAATATGAATGATTTAAAGATGCATAACATCGGAACCTGAACTCAATATGATTCGGGCCAAACTCTAAAACCAGGATTTTGAATTAGGACAAGATTTAGGGAATCATGTAAAAGCATCACATTCAAACTATGTAGAATCTTCATTTGAAGCACAATAGCAAATATACGGGAATATTAATTGACACTTTATCACATTGAATATACAATGTGCTAAATGTGGTAAAAAACTAAATTTCGAACGTAGTTCTGTCAAGTTATGATGAAAATAATAAGTGGTGCGTGCCTGTAGAAAGAACTCAAGCACAATTTGAAGAGGAGAGTGTATGAAATATTTTGGCCAGCTATTTCTACAAAGTTGGCTCGTCAGAATGGAACACGTTAAGTAATTATCGTGTTTGCCCGACTAAATCCGCCGGATCTTTTATGGAAATAGTCGATAAAAACGAATCTAATTTAAATTTAAAAACCGCCCAGGGAATACGCTGACAATGGTTGATTAATGACAATTCTTGTGTCTGTGTCGATTTTGTGTCATTTTTTTTTGCAAAATGAAAGAAATCGCATAGGAGTTGCAAAGTTTCATTAAGCCATTCATCAAGCCATGTAAGCCCACTTCTAGGACAATAAATTAAGGCGCACTAAAGCCGCTGAATGTAGCTTGCTTGAATGACAAATAATAATAATAATAATAATAAAATAAGCTGAATAATTTGTGATATATTTTCTTGTAAATCTAATGTTTTCAGTAATAAGCAGCCAGAGTAAACGTTTAGTGAATATAAATCAGGAAGCGGGCAAGTTACCTTAAAAGCTTTCGCTATTTCGAAGTAATAAATCGCACTAAAATACTCAATTAATTGATTGTGCCAATTGACAGCGCACTGAAACAAAATTATTAAATGAACTTGGCGATTCGCCGAATTGCAAAATGTAACAAGTGACTCGATCTTTTACGTACGCGGAAAAGATTGGCGAAATTATCAAGGTTTCGGTCAAAAGCGATTCGAAATTAATATTTAAATGCTCTTTATATTTTTTTTTTTTTTTTTTAGGATACATATTTTGATTTAAAATGTCCTAACATCATAGTTAAATTTAATTGAGATATATGACGTCATCAATAAAACTTGCATTAAAAAAACCTCTATTTTAGGTATTATTTAGTATTTAGTAATATTTAAGCTTCATCTTACGGCATCATATTTTACACGTCATTAATTATTTGATAATCGTCACAGGATCCTGGATTTATGACCATTAAGAAAAATGGTCAAAAATCCATTAATGGGAAAATCTTTTGGTTGATGAGTTAAGAAAAACTCATCAACCAAAAGATTTTCCCAAGCACATTGAATTAGCATTGTCGCCCAAAAAAAAAAACAAAATTAGTAACGGCGGCATTTTCTTTTTTATATCGTACTTAAAGACAGGATATTTTATAATAAGTGCTATTCGTGAGTCTAAATCTTACACAGTGACGAATGTATAAACTTTGCATAACTGAGGTCAGTGTTCGGTGCAGAAAGTTACAATAAGAATTTCCATTCTTATTATTATTAATGGATACATATTTTTAAAATATGAATTCACAAACTAACTTTACAATAAATGTCTTTTTTATGTGCAACGTTCGTCAGAATGTAGAGATCATTCGGATCATAATAACATATAACTATATTCGGAGAAGTGTTTTCTTCCATAGAACCAATTATTTCCTAATGATTGTACTTTTATTTTATAATTTTTGTAAAAATCAAACAAGGCTTTACATATACCAAGAAATAGGGGTTACCTTTGCCTCAAAAATCTCCTTAATGACATCTAAATGCAAGGGAAACCTTACAAATATCATTACATGGTCAAAAAGGTTTCGTGAATTTTGACATCTATATTTTTCGAGTATTTGTTTTACAGCTTACTTGCTTTAACATCATACTTTTTTTTGTTATCCTTCCTGTTAACGCAATTCTTGCAACATCACGTCGTATCGAAACGCTTTTTAATTTTACAACAAATTTACTAATTTTTCATTATATAAATTATAGTGTTTTGAACAGTTTTATATAACAAACATTTATAAATTCAAGGAACAACAATTTAACGTTAATTAGTAAGCATATTTACAGTAAGTTCACAATTACATAAAACATTACATTTTCAATAGTTCCATTCTGACATTTTAATTAGATCCGAATTTATCAATGTCATAAAATTCCTCCATATAAACAAACCAATAAAGAAAACTTACATGCAATTAATTTCTTTCATCTATTCAGTGAACAATTTGTCACGATCGAGAAGATTAATACTTTAACTTTGACATACATATGTAAAATACACAAGCACATCCAAACGTAATCGAAATATCATGTAAACGTCATTAAAAACGGCAAGGTCATTGGCCACATACGCTATTTGCGGACGCATTTCTACCGTTTATTACATGAATATTGATTTACTGGTAAAACCATCTTTACTTATAATTCAGTACGTAAATATTACGTCAGATATAAATACAGTACAGTAGTTAAAAATATCGGTTGTACAAAGGGAATTACCGAATGAGATAAAACCAGATCAACGTCATTACTTACATATTCAAACCTGATCAAAAAAAAAAAAACCGGACACAAGCAATAAACACTTATGATAGTTATAATAAAAATATATATGTCCGGCGTTACCATCTTTTCTCGTCTGGACTTGAAAGGACTATACTGACGAGTCCGTTAAATATTTTGTTATATGATTTTATCAGGAAATTTGTTCTGGCCAAAATGTTGATAATTCTTGAATATTATTATAATTATTATTACGAGGAACTAACTTAGTCATGGAGGACGGTAAAGCTCTCAATGATAAATTAGTCACGTTAATTGTAAAAAAAAAAAATACAGTTTGAACATTTCATTTAAAATACTTAGAATCTGCAAGTTTTTAGGAGCAATGAAAATGAAAAAACTAAATTGTATCATGTATTGCAAAATATACGAACTAAACGACGAATTGACAGATTTCTAACAAAACAAACAAGGTAATATGGTGATTATTTGAAGTTCTATGTAACATGTTATATCCATTAGTTTCTATTTTGACCTTAAAATTCCACTAATTTTTTTAGATTTTCAAGTTCTATATCATTTATTGTTGCCGTCAAAATCACTTCTTACATACGTGAATTGGCACTGAGTTTTTATTTACTAATTACCTTAAGGTCAAAATTAAATTGGTATAAATTAATACAACGTTCAGTAAACAAACCGAAGTTTGTACATGTAATGAGTCCAATTAATTTCTTATTATTTTTTCTATCATAACCTGTTCAATATTCAAATTAAAAAATATACAAAATAATTTATTATTTGGTTGTGCACAATACATTATTATTGCACAGTTTATTATTGTTTTACATTAACGATATTTAAACAAAATTGAATATGTCATACCAGCAGTCGATTAAATAATAATTTCACTTAAAAATACTACCTAAATAGTTTGTCTTACAAAATACAAAACAAAAACTGTTTAAAGAAATGTAATTATTGGTGCATTCGTGTTTTTATGACGGAAAAATGTGACTGTGGACTGTGCGCGAGGGTTGCAGGAATTGTAGTAGGTAGTTTTCAAATGTCCTTATTTAAAATTATCTTAAGAATTATAAAATCATTTACATTTATCAAATTTGCAGATTCCTATCCCCGATTTAACTGTTCTTGTTCCTTCACCAAAGATTGAAAAATCTACTGTTTTACACTTTTTAGTAAGAAAGTAACAGAGAGATTCCGAAAGGTCTAAGACAGGGGTGTCTCTAAGTCTAATGTTGTTCAACTTAAATACATCGGAGCTGAAGGACACCCTAAGAAAAGGACAAGCAGACAAGCTTGGCAAAGTGAACGTATGGGTGCTAGGGTTTGCGGATGATCTCATGGTGCTAGCAGAGACGGAAGGTGGTATGAAAAAGGAGATTAGAAGGTTGGGAGGTTATTTTGAAAGGAGGATCCTGCGAAAGAATGTAGGAAAGACGAAGAGAATGCTGTTTAGGAGGGTCGGTGGTAGAAGAAGGAGGAACCGGTTTGAATGGAAGGGAGAAAGGATTGAAGGCGTGTGAGAATTTAAGTACTTGGGAAACGTTTTCGCCGAAACCTTGTCGACAAAGGTGCATAATAGATATGTGTATACGAAAGCGGAAATATGGGCAGTGGTGGAAGAGAAGGAAATTTTTAATTTATGATAAAGAAAATATGTTAAATAATAAATATAAAAGGCAATTAAGTTAAGAAAGATATTCAAATCACGACCCATTCAAAAGCTCCTCAAAAACTGTTTAACGACGTACAGCCAAAAAATCTGTAGCCAGTGTAAACATTGTCTAAAAATAGTAGAAACCAGTAATTAAAATAAGAATATTTGAAATAATATAATAAATATTTTTAAATGTTAAAATTAATACGTACTTTTAAACTTGAAATTGTGGTTCATTAATTGAATTAAAAGAACTGTCCAAATTATCATTTTGTGATAAGTCAATTATGATGACTGTAAACATGTAAAAGGCTTTCAAACATAAAAGGTGTAATTTGTAGATCATTTCTGGTAATTAAGATATCGATCGTCATGAGTACTGGAAATAACTTTATGCAAACTTATTACTGTTAAGGCTAATATTATCAACGAAGAACCGCAAATGTCCTTTAGAAGTGACAACCGATACTATATCGACATCAAATACATTTAATGCTTACGTGACGCCAGCCATCGGAATCCCTTTCTTTCGCGTTCATTGCGGCAAATACCTACAAGACTGACCTATTTCTATCAGACAATTATGCAAATCACACGTGAGTACACAACATTCTGAAAACGTTCACGTGTGACTAAATTATATCACAGCTTATCCTTAAAATCCTAGAACAAGACACGACCGACTGATGTGTGCCGCTCGATACAACAGGTGTGTTGGTGGGTACGAACTAATCATATTTAAGAAATCGCAAGTAGGATGCTGAGACAGTAGTACACGTGCTTTGTCGATCGAGAGTGGTGTGGTCAGTGATATTTGGATACGACTAGTTTGTTTCCGATTGAAATGGAATCCAAAAATTTCGTATCAAATAACGTAAGTAAAAATTGCACGGAGACACTTTCCATTTTGCTGTAGTTTTTTTTTTTACAAAAATTATAATCAACGTAACAGTGTTTATTATTAAACATCAACGATGTAACCAATCATCGTATGTTTAAAAATATATTGTAAACATAATTTAATGATTTTCCATAAGGACGTAATGACTATAATTAAAATAACTGCCTTTGGAAATACAAAGGCAAACGGTACATTCTAATACGAATTTTTACACAAGGTTACAGAAAAAAATTAATAAACAATTTAGAACAGCAATTTATATACAAAATTAGTATATTTTATAAAACACGAGCCATAAATTAATTTGAAAATGAAAATCAATTAATAAGCATCTGCAAATTATAGACATCAAACCAATAAATCAACCGTAATGATGTGCCATACTCAACATTACACATTATTGCATGCTGTTTCACACTTGCAGTACATAAAAGCACGCGCAAAATTACCAAAACTTGGCTGGATTTTTCTGATTATTTTAATTACTTAAGAATAAATAATAACACAATAATACAAAATATACCATATAGTATGTACAATTATAATGAAAATTTACACAACGTTATTAAATTAACACTAAATATCGAAACTTATATAAATTCTATTTAGACGTAGACGTAGAATTGATACATTTCTTGATTTACTTTCTATGACATTAAGTTAAATTTATTATTTTGGAGCCATGTAACCTTTGCTTCGAACTTTAAACATTAAAAGATAAAAAATCTATAACATATTTGCATAAGCTGACTAAAAAAATATATGATCTATGAAATTTCCGACAACTGGTGAAGAGAAATTGCAATTTCCAATTTTCCAATTTCATTATTTGCAAACTTCAAAATAATTTTTTTTAAGTCGATGCTTTAAATATCGTGTTCCATACAAAACTATAAGCGTTTTATAACTTTCAATTTTTTGTTAGCATTTGTGTTTAATCCATATTACAAAATTCGATATAATTCAATACGCAAACAGTATTTAGAGCAAAAATTATCAATTAAAACAT
The DNA here is from genome assembly GCA_018397195.1 of Lethrus apterus. Classification (NCBI taxonomy): domain Eukaryota; kingdom Metazoa; phylum Arthropoda; class Insecta; order Coleoptera; family Geotrupidae; genus Lethrus; species Lethrus apterus. The sequence continues at coordinate 4,426 of JAFFZR010014798.1, read as the reverse complement.
GAAATCTGGCATAACTTCGATTATACAACATCCAGAAATTAGAAAATCCTTTAATGAAAAAGAGCTAGAAACACCATCGTGCGTATAATTTATATATGATTTATAGACAGACAACTGTTGAACGAACTGAAATAATTACCTAAAACATGTAACACGGAAGAAAAATTTTAGTTTCTAATTTTTATGAACTTAATTTCGCTTTAATGAGCATGAATAATATTTTTTTTAAACGTGCCCTTTAGTATATAATAGACACTTTCATTTGCAAAAACATTTATTGTAAACTGTCAAAATATTACATTCAGGGGTGACGACAAGAAAATTTTGATAACGACGTTTTCAGTGTTCAGATTTTGATTAAAACGGATAGGAATCAAATAAAAAATAAATATTTTCATATTACATCAACATTTACTTCCCTGTTTTACAGGATTTCAGACTATCATTTTTAAACTCCCACAACATTGACGCAAACTAACAATATGAAATTAGCGAAATGTGAAGGAAAATTGCCGATGTATCAAATTACACCGTGACAAATAAAAGTAATTTGTTCACCTTGTATGTTTGCACCGTCCCCGTTCGTGTTAGTAACCTCATATATTACGACTAGCATATTTACCTATGCGTCCATATAATCCATTATTAACTAGCTTTTAATAGACAAAACAAGCCTAAGTGTTCGGGAAAAAAGTCGCACACAACCAATTGAAGTAAGCGTATCGTGCAGGTATAATTAAATATTGAAGTCAAGGTACAAGCGTAAGTAACATCATTAGAGCAGAATTATTGTTATTTACGAATGTGGAATTTCTCTCACAACTTTCGATTTCGTTTGCCACTTGAAAAACACTGTGAATGAGTGTGACTTGACAGTATCTCTCTTACGACAGTTCTCACAATTTTATTATTGCATTAAAAATTCATAATAAAAATATGTGACCAATTATCACGGGTTTTCATCAAACAAAAATAACAAAAACGGTAATTAGAGATCCGTATTTGGCCGTGAGGAAAGATATTAAACTAACGCACGTGACAATCGTATTTCATCCAACGAATGCGGAAATGTGCATGTTGTTTGTTTAACATGTCATATGATGTAATATTTAACAGACAAATTTGTAAAAATTCTCTAATTTGATATTCAACTTTATTACTTGTGGCATTGCGGATATTTACCATACAATCACACAATTAGAACTAAAAATTACACTTAATGGAATTTTTTTGAAATGGTTTAAAGACAACAGACCTCGACTAATAAACTTTCCGTATTTTCAGATATTAATTTTTCAATTTCATGGATTCTTCCTAATTTCCTTCCATATATAACTTTAAAATATTTGAGCGAACACACTTCACTATTTTACATCAAATTTTTATTTTAACATATTAACATTCACTAATCGCATTAACAGTAATGTTAGGAAATATTGTCTTGGTGTCTTGGTGTGACCCTTCTTGCAATAACAAATTAGGAAAAAATACAATTGAAAATCCATATACAGCAGACCAATTAAAACAGATAGACTTTAGTTAAAAAAAAAAAAAAAATAGTGCAACCTGAAACAAATCTATTATGGTCAAGGCTGTTTCTTTAACTGTTTGTGTTGGATGTATATAGGACTAAATAATACTCAAACATACATATTTATAAAGGTTGTAATTTAATTACAAAAAAAAACGTCGTAGTACTACAGGGAAATTAATCACCATTTGGATGAAATTAAATCTGAAGGAAAATCTCTTCTAGAGCAAGGCTTTTTCTTCTTATCCGAAAAAGGCAACGTAAACGTGCGGAGATCAAGAAGATGTTTCCGGTATTTCAAAATGGTTATTTTTCAATATCTATGACGACGCGAGGCGCGTAACCAAAGTCGTATTGCACAATTTGATTACAAGAAATTATGTTGTAATATCGTTTATATAAAACAATTTATGTGTGCTAATGTTAAGGTCGAAGATCGAATGCTTGTAAAGAATTTAAATATCAGTAATAAATTTCTCTCGAATATTTTAGTACCTACATTAATAGTAAATATAATAATCCATAATCCATTTTATAATTATTTATAATAATATTATATTTACTAATGTGATTTTAAATGCCTTTTTTAATGCCAATGTCAAGACGGAGATGAAAATATACAGAAAAAAAAAATATACAGAACATACATAAATTAGGTAAGCAAATCCTTGAGATGATGCAAGAAAGTTGCATTAACCCAATCTATGTAGATGCAAATACTTTCTTAGAAATGATTTTTTCGAAATCATTAGTAAATTAAATTCTTTCTACAATAAAATTTTTTTATCATTTTACGAATAAGTAGGCTTTTTTTTGTCTTGGCTTAGCATCGTTAGAAGTGAACGTTTTTATTTTTTGGAGTCAATGCCATATGTGAACAATACTGCTATGCAAATTATGTGACCCTTTCTAATACAATGCATGTTCCGCTTGTTGCTTATTTTTAAGGTGATTTTGAATGTACTCACCCATTCAACCTATTCAACCCTACAATGAATAAAAATAATATTATGTTAAATAATTTATTTATTTCAATGATAACGAAAAAAATATGCTGATGGTTGTCTCTGTAACTAATTAGTTAGCAATTGGAATACTTTAAAAATAACTCTCAATTGGAAAATTTCACATTACTTTTGTTTTATCAGCAACTATATCATTTGAACTCATTAGTATTTCATTAATGAAAACCATAATCGTATTTTTTCTAGGAAAATGTTCATTATTAGTTTAAAACTGTAACAATGTGTTAAGGATATAAACGTGAATGGAATGAGTGATAATTACTGTAATGACATTGTATATTCCAGTAGTTAGTTTATCAGTATCGTAAATACTGAAGAGTTAAACATTCACATGTTTAATTTGAAGATAACATTTCAAATTAAATATTCAGTAAATAACGTGTAATTCATTTAGTTTTGATGCATTGCATATGTAAGAACAAGCTTCAATAATGGAAAGCAACAACAATCGATTTTTGTTGAAAACTAATACAATATCGTTGACTTGACATAGCTCTAATTTCACGTTACAGGCTCATGATGTGACAAATGATGTGACAACCTGAATTTAAGCCGTCTCGTGCCTTTTAATGTTTCAATTTCCAACCAATCAAACTTTACTCAATTTTATGATTTATTGCTTTTAAACAAACCGTAGTAAGACAGAAATTTAAATAGCTATTTTGTGTCAAATGCTGTTCACTGAATTCTAAATTCTAACATAAGCAAATTTAGTCTGAGACGAACGACATCGAATCCGTTAAATTCTACAAAATTCCAAATACAGAAAAGTATTTGAGCCCAAAATTATAGAAACATGAACACTAAATTCGAAAACAAAAATTAACCAGACCGACTATGAATATGTTGCATTTTCCACATTTCCCACACGGTATAAACCAAAACCAAAATCCAAAAAAGTATTAAGAATTCATGAAATTTGTGTAATTTCGAATGTAAATAAATGCCAGTAAATATTATTTCAGAGCAAGTAATGAAATTTGAAATTTAACTAGAAATAATAACAACCTACCCGAATTCAACTCAATTTACTTTCATAAGTCATAGCTTGTATATAAAAATAGATAAGAATCAAATCAAAAGACATATAAATTACCAGTTTAAATGAATGGAATTATTGAAAAATACAAAATTAATTCAAAGTAGTTACTCAAAATATTACTTTTTAAAAGAAGAACGAATTCATGAAATTATTACCGAAAAAGAAGCTGAATCGAATAAAATAAAACTTTACGCAACTTAAAGCATTAAAATAAAGTAAATACTGTTAATAACAAAGAAAACATCATAATTAATGAGTTTAGTTTTAGAAATATACGCAAGGTAGGTTTAAATTTAAAAAATATTATCGCCATTTTCTGCCACAATATGCACATAAAATTAATTCCCTCTTCACCTTAATTAATGTTTGTTTTTTATACAGTGAGGACATAAAGTAAGGAATATTTAAAAAATAAGCGCACTCAACCGGTATTTTAAAAAACGCTGAAACAGGTCGATTTTTGATTTTAAAAATACACATTAATATGTGCGATTCATCTTCCGACTTTCTTTTGTTTTGTAGTTATGACATCATCACAAAAAAATTTAAATGACAACTTACATTTTTTTTTAGTGGAATCCGATAGTGATTTTCTACGTTTTATGACCATGCAAAAAAAACATAAGGTTGAACTAAAAAAATTTTGAGAAAAATCGATCTGAATATTTAATGTTGATATTATCCAAGATAGCAAATAATTCAGACCATGAACGGTACGTAACTTTCTTGTTGAAGTACCTTTCGTTTTTATCTTAAAACCTTTGTAGCGTATTGAATAATCAAGATACCACGATAATAATAGTAATAATAATGTTCAGCTCGATTTTT
>JAFFZR010014797.1:0-25420 GCA_018397195.1 Lethrus apterus | reverse complement strand
TCTCTCACATTCATATCAAGCTTGCGACTGGAAGTAACTTGTTCTGTTATTGGCATGTTTAAAAAAACGGTTAAACGCAACACTAATTAAGACAAAACACTGTTTAATATTAATAACTATAACTAATGATAATAAATAACTGTGTTAAAGATTGTATTATTAAATTCAAATGTTAGTAGTTATAGTTATTAGATTACAGTGATTTTGTCTTAATTAGTGTTGCGTTTAACAGTTTTTTTAAACATGCCAATAACAGAACAAGTTACTTCCAGTCGCAAGCTTGATATGAATGTGAGAGAAAAATATTTTCTAAATAATGAAATTGTAACCCAATTTAATATTTCTAAATAAATTATCCGTATTTTAAAAGTGAAACGCTGAATGTATGAACATTAGTTCTATTGTTGTATTTAATTTTATATCTAATGAAAACAAGTTACTGGCGAAATTATTAGTGTATTGAGGATTTAGACGTCAAGAAATATGGTATAATGAAAAAAAAACGGAAATAACTACAAAACTACTACTTGTAGATGCCAACATGTATTAATAAAGGTGAAAGGGAATGAGATTTTCTATCCGATGATACCATAATTAATATAGTGTTGCATTTAAAAAAATCACGTTAGCCATGATTGAAAAGTCTGAACTTCCAACGTTCTTATTTCACGTTTTAATGAACCGAATTGTTTCAATTTGTATTGAGGAATAAAATGCATCTTAATAAATCGAATAGTGAAAACCGCAGCTCTCTTCGCACATTAATTCCGGAGATACTTCAAAATTCCGAAAACACTGCAAGAGTAGTTTTTTTTTTTAAAAGTCGAATAACTCCGAAACAGTGCCACTAAGACCAAGTATGTGTTTAATAAACTGGTGTTTATTTTTTATGGACAATCCAAAAAGATAATAAAAAATAGGGTGTTGCATTTAAAATAAGAAAGTTTGTGCCGACTTCCGGTATAACCGGAAGTCGACTATCTTTGTACATATTTTTAGTTGATAGAGAAATTTGAATTATTAATGCATACAAAGTTTCAGAACTGACTTACTATTAATAACGGAGCAATTGAACTTTCCATCTTAGTTGGTACACCCTGTATAGTGATGAATTACATTTTATGACAACCGGAAATGCTATAAACTTTCTTATGCAGTCTGACACTTTTTCAAATACTTTCAGTTTCGTCCGGCAGAAGGCGTGAATTGAAAACTCATGTAATTCAGTGAATTCACTTAAGCAACCTAAAGAATTGCCGTGTAAGAATTATAAAGACATAGAAAATATAACCGCCTAAAAATAATAAATTTAATTTGAAAATAGCATATTAACAATTTTAGAAAATTGGCTTTTTTTAATTTTTCGAATACGAATTTGTGTATCGTTATTTATTTCAAAATTACTTTCTAGCACGTAATACAAGTTAATTAAGAAATGCTTTATTAAAATAGAGGACAATTACTTTGAAACGATAATGACAATAGTACGGACAGTTATTAAAATATAATTGCTAACAAAATGGAGTTTTTTTAAATACAGAAAAGGTTTGGATTGTGTTGTCGAATTCATTCTATAATAACGGACTCACAAAGTAGAATTCAACTTCTGAATTGTTACTTAAAGCATTCTGCATTGTCCATTAAATGTTTGATTGGATTTAAAAAGTAAATTGTAAGTTGGTAGCACTGTCCTCGATGACAAATATTTGAGCGCGATCTGTCAATTAGTATGGTTACAGCCATAGATAATAATAACCTATATAGGATAGAAAGGCATCTTTCTCATTACGATTGAGAACCATGTTTTGCGCCATCTAACGAACTGGAAGAAACTTACGATATTGTAAAAACGCGGGGTGGGGGTATTAAAATTAAAATACACATAAAATTATTGCATTATAAAAAATTAATTAATTTAATTTCGTGCGTTTTGCCTTAGAAACAACTAAATAATTATCCCTATGGAAAATACGAGAAATTATATCAATTTATTTTCACTAATACAAGCAAAAGCAAATCTATTCACTAATATTAATTTAACAAGAACGAATTTAATCTTTGCAAATCGACGCAGCAGAGATTTGTTATAACAATAATACATTATTTATAATTATTATGCTTTAATGAAGAAGTATTAATAAGATTTGACAGATATATTGAACATTCATAAATATTACACTGATGTACCTGTTGATAAATAAGGTACACTTTCTCCCAGTAACTCTTTTGATGTTTCACTAATTCTTAGAAAGTGCAAAATATTATTTAAGGCTGACAATTTTCATAAATTTACTTCTATATTGTCATTTATATGACATTCTACGGCTGCTACTTACAAATCCCATATGTTGTTGACAAATGGCGGCATGTAAGATATGATTTAATGAGCTGCTAACGAGATTAAAAATTTAATTAGAATAGATATTTTAATTTTCATTGTGATTCAAATAAAATGTTGCTTTTGCAATCTCGTGGCGTCATCTTACGAATTACAATTCATCATTTATTTAATCTCCCAGCGCCTCCATAAACGTGGAAGAAACTTAAACATGGTTCGCCAATGGGCTATTAAAGATAAAACTCCATGGTTACAGCAGGTGTTGAACAAGTCGATGTTAGTGGTGTGTGGCGATTTTAAAATGAACGAAATTTTGGAACAAAGAGCTTACCTGCAATTTTGTGTTACAAACCAAATTTCGTGCGCTGATGCACTCAAAATGTTACAAAAGACTTATGGTGAATCAGTATTATCAACAACACAGGCGTATGAGTGGTATAAACCGTTCAAAGAAGGCCGAAAAATCGTCGAAGATTTGCGTCGTAGTGCACGACGTTCAACCGCAACAATAGAAGAAGACATTGCAAAAGTGAAGCAAATTATTGTCGATAATCGCCATTCGAGCTTGAGAGAGGTAGCTCATGAACTTAACATAACTCGGACGAGTCGGTTCGTTCGATTCTGGTCAATACTTTGGGCATGAGATGCGTCGCCGCTCGTCTTATAACAAAGGAGCTGAATTTTCTTCAAAAACAGTACCGCGAACAGATCTCGTCAGACATGCTGGATCGCTGCCAATCGGACTCCACATCCATGGCATCATAACTAGTGATGAGACATGGGTCTACGAATTTGGCATGCAAACAAGTCAGCAGGCAAAAAGACCACGTAAAAGTCGCTCAAAAGTCAAGGTGATGCTTATTGTTTTCTTCGATATTCGCGGTGTGGCGCATCATGAATTCGTTCCGTAAGGACAAATGGTCAATAAAGACTATTACTTGGCCGTCTTGAGGCGTCTGCGTGAACGAATTTAAAGTAAAAAAACGCCATAAATATCATCGATCAGCCACCGTATTCCGTTTTGAGTCTATTGAAGCCATAAAACTAAATTCGTTGGCAGCGTTGAAGGCGACATCGGAAAGCGCATATAAAAAATGTTTTAAAGAATGGAAAAAACGTTGGCAAATATGTATTGCATCTAGAGGGGCGTAATTTGAAGGCGAGAAAATAAATTTTGATGATTAAATGAAAATTGTGTGTTTTTTGACAAATTGCGGGTAGAAGTTTGAAGGGAGACATATATATATATATTTTTTTCGGACAGCAAATTCTTACTCACTTTTGTTTTTACCGGAAGTCGATACACAAGATGAATTTTTGTTGTTAAATCAAACTAAATTGTGCGTCACTTTTGTTTTTACCGGAAGTCGATACACAAGATGAATTTTTGTTGTTAAATCAAACTAAATTGTAGCACTACATGTTCGCACTGATATCCGGTATATGAATTAATAAATTAAAAAATCTGAAAATATCCGCAGAGTAAACCAATAAGATCGGAAGAAAAACATCATTGTTAGCAAAACTAATACATTTATACGTAAAAGCTGACTGGGTTCTAAGTGCATAAGTATTACTTATACGAAGGAAAATCCGAAGTAAAAACTATCTTCAGTCATTGCAATCTCAATTTCTCACACTTTTCTGCGACTGTCAGAACCAAATGGATATAAATTTCGTGGGCAGACTTGACCTTTTTCGGACAATAAAAACTCGAGTGCTTTTCAAAACACTTTATGTTAAGAAACTTTTGCATATATTTTTTACATTTACATATTATTAATAGGTAGATGAATCTTAGTGTGTTTCAGTTTTCATTATTTTGGTCCATTAATTTAATGTGCAATTTCAGCAGTAATGAACGATTTATTTATAGATAAAATTAGATATATTTATTAAATTTTAGGATTTTTTTGGCGAAATTAAAATATCCTTTTACTGCACTAATAAATTTTTATCTACTCGGAAAGAAAAACTTCGCGCAATGTTTTTCTATTAAATTCTCCGTGTTGAGCCTTAATGTGAGTTATCAACATTACGGTCACGTCTGGCATATCGGACCAAGGTTCATTTACTATATGAGAGTTTACAATCGATGATGATAGACTGCTATTAAGTATCAATAAATCCAGTCAACTAGTGTTTCTGATTTTTTGTTTTTGTTAATTTAATGGTTATATATAAAATCTCCTTAAGCTCGCTTCACTTATGTCATAGTTTCTGCATAGAAGACGAACTACCTACCTCCTGTCACCGTGCTTCATGTTTTTTGTAAATATATAATCTCATACAAAATGTTTCTAAGTATTAAATAAAAGAATGTAGACTGTGATGACTACACCGTGTATGATATCTTTTATCAAAAATGTCAATTAGGTTTATCATATGCACAAAAATATTGCAAAAACACCTTCATTTATAAAAAATATGGACAAACAATTGCACACCAATGTATTATAAGGGTGCAATGGCACCCCGTTGCAGTTATATTCAAACAACACCTAATATTTCGGAACTTTTTTTATTTACATCCCTCTTGCTAGATTTGTGGCTAACTACCGTGGAATTATTACGAAAAAAGTCTGCAAAATTTTCAGAATTTTTTTAAATTCTTTTTTAATGAAAAGTTCCCCCTTTTAAAACTCCATAGAATGTATTGCAGGAACGTTAGTTTTGTATTTATTCGGTTTATTAAAAAAATATAATTAATATTTTTTAGTTTTCGTGTGTATATATTTTTAGTTCTACGTAAGTGCAAACAAAACATTTCTATGGGATGTCAAAGTAATACCGAAAAGATATAAATTAAAAAGAAAATTTATAATTCGGATGTTGGATGCGTTGCGGAATACAACGTATAAAATATTTAAAGTTGTAGGAATAATACACGGTATTCCCCTGACGCGAAATGCAGAATTTAAATTTCCACTACACGAGCATCAGTTTTTAAAAATGTTTACCTACGACAAGAATGACTAAAGTACTTCTTTCAATTCAGCTTTTTAAAACAATCTGCTGAGAGTTGCGTTGTAGTTGCAGAGTTGCATTAAAATGTAAGTATCTGCACATAAATGCATATTACAGTATATTATTTTCAAATCGACAAAAGGAGATTTGAAAAATTGTTTGTTGGCACAATTTAAAACCTGTTAAATATACGATCACAAACTAATGATTTCAAATGGTAATTACTGTTACATTTTTCGAATTTACGATATGTGAAACTGGAACAAAGGAAAAGAAAATTGATAAAAGGTATGGAAATTATTTCACCTTATTTCACCAACGGAATTATTTTTTTTTGCCTTTTGTATATGGATAATTTATCCCACCGGTTAGCGTTATTAGGCATTAAGAAAAAAAAACGATATGTTAGCTTTTGTAGTCAATATTAAAGCATACTTTTATCTTGACTCCAATTAAAATTTCTTTAGTTGAGAATACATAACTATTATCAAGTATAAGTAAATAAAAAACATAAATAATTATTAAGAAGAATATTTGTATTATCGATCAATTTTCAATCACAATATAAAATAATGCAAATAGAGGCAGAAATGCACGAACCTGTAAGGAAAACTGTTCCAGAATTGCAAAACGTGTCTATGTGATGAAATGGGAGATTTTCGTTTGAACGCATTCCGAAACTTTCAATATTGTAGAGCGCCCGACTCTCGACATATCTTGAAGCGATCCGTCACATCACAGATGCTTCAGGTATTTCATAAAAGACCTCATTCATCATTTTAAAATGCAGTTAAAGGACCTTTTAAGCTGCCAAGTCATTGTCACGTTGATCGATACATCAACATTTTTATTGTACACGTATGTACAACTCCCAAATGCAATTTCAGATAGCAAAGTACCTTATTCCATTTCTTGTTTTTTCTTAATAAATCGAAGGCCTGTTATAAATATTGATGCTAGTTTTATACAACAAAGATTAATGGTTTTTTTGACACGTATATTAAAAATGTTAGACATATTTTGTATCACTTTTTGTAGTATGATTGATTTACTTTTAAATTTTATTAGATATGTATGCTAAGTGACAGAAAATGCCACACCTTAAAGAATCGATATATCTTGCCCATGCATTGTACATACAAAGACTTGGCAATATAAAACCAAGACATAATAAAAATTTCGGCTTTTGTCATTGTCATTGTCTGATCTAAACAATATGCCTAAAATACGAAGACGTGCACAATTCCATCAGTTAAACGAGTTTGATGCAGGACAAATTATTGGATTGCTAGAAAGCGGGATATGATGGCGAGAAATTACCTAACGCGTAGTCCATAATGCCGCAATTATCATGCGAATTTGTCTAGCGTGTGAGCTAGAAGCGCTAAAGACGCACAACAGAACGCCAAGATCGTCATTTAATTTTTCTTTAGAAACGCATGTACACCATGCTGTGGGATATGAGGTGCTCTTGCTTACGGTAGCCGATCACCTTTGATGTTTATTCGGGACAACATGACAGTTAATCGAAAATGTTCTATAACCTTCCGCGCTGCTATATCATACATAGAGGCATTCCCAAAGTTGTCTTTCAATAGTACAACGCCCGTCCATACATAGCAAGGGTGACGATGGACTTTTTAGGACACTACGAAATTATTATTTTACCTTGGCCTCCAAGATCACACAATTTATTACCCATTGAACATGTGTGGGATACGTTTGGGTGTTTGGGTGTTCCGAACAGAGAAATGGTTTTAATTAAATTTTCTTTAAACCGAACGAACGCTGTGTCCGCATTTGGTGTTATTTTTGAAACGGCATCGATAATAACAAACACAAATTTGAAGCTTTTTGAGATCCTCAAAAGCCTGAAATAATCACAATGTAACGTCTCAAACGGGGTTTCCCCTTTGGGTATTGAGTGCAACTTTGTCACAAAGCTACGCATCTTAGCAAACCAATAATGTCGGGAAAGTCATTCAAAAACCTTTTCGGCACCCACATGACAATTTTCGTCATCATACAAATGTAGTAGCGGCAAACGGTAGGAAGAGGGAACAAAAAACCGTGTTGAACCATCAGGGCTAGTGATAACACGATAGAGGTGCTCGCCATGAATTCGACAGAGTTTCTCATTTAACTCCCCTCGCTCGATCAAGTCATTCGTCCGCTTATCAGCCCGTTGCGCTACTGCAAGCAGCAAGTGTTTTTGATAACACCACAAGAGAAATTCTTGGAACGTTTCAGCTTATGTAGTCAGCATGAGACATATTTACCCCCTTTCGATAAGAAATTTCAAAATCAAAATCTTGAAGATAAATCCACCACCGAGCCACGCGAGGGTTTAAGTCTTTTTTTAACGAAAGTCCCCTATAAGGCGTACAGTCAGTTACCAAGACAAATTTGACTCCCAAGAGGTAATGCCTAAAATGCTTTACTGCATTGACAACTGCAAGCGTTTCTAATTCGTACGAATGATATTTGGACTCATAACTAGTGGGTTTCATTTATCGTTGTGTTATCAGGGCGTAAGGATTTCAAAGGTGTATTGACTCTAGTGTTATTAGTCACACGATGATCTCGATAAACACGTGCAACATCTAACGTTGCATCGAACTTAATACTTCGTCTAAAACTCCTGCTGTGGATGAAAAATCGGCCTGAAGGAATCCCACTTCTGATGATAGGGAAGAAATATGTAAAAATCAAAAATAATTCGAAGAGCAAAAACTTTTTACTAACAACAACATGAAGGATGTGCCAGTATTTTTTTATAAAACATTTCATATTATTTCCGCCAACGTTCCCTTTCAAGACGATGCACAGTAAAATTGTTACAAGACCGCACTTAGAACCGAATGCCCATGTAAAAAAAAAAACCATTTTCCGACAATTTAAAATGAAGAGAAGGCTGTAGTTTTTGATCTGGGTTCAGATATCACATGTTAAAACATTGATACCTATTTCAGAAACATGCTGTATATACGTTATATAACATTTTATTTTTGAACCTAATTTATTTCTACGTTTATATATCAATTTTTTAGAATTCAATAAACATGTAAACAATTTTTAGTGTAATATCCGTAAATATCCGAATCAAAATGTATCTATGTGATATATATACAGAGTGAGTCGGTAGGATCGCACCAAACTCAAGGAGCGTATTCTACACGTAAAAGTAACTTTAAAAAAATCAAATGTTGTTATCCGATATTTATTTGTTTTCAAGTTACAGCGTCAAAACAAAATTCCTCTCACATACTATTCTAATCATTGCATTCTTGTAATAAATGTTCAACAATCCTGCCATTGACTTCAAAACATTTTCTGGTTCATTTAATAAGGGCACGAGTTGTAGTAGTCTTCTGATGGGTTCATGCCTTTCTTTAATATCAACGTATTAGATATTTTGCAGCCGATATTAAAGAAAGCCATGAATCCATCAGAAGAGCAACTGGCGCCCTTATTAGACGAAGCAGAAAATGTTCAGAAGTCAATGGCAGTATTTTTGAACATTTATTGTAGAAACGCAATGATTAGAACAGTGAGTGTGGGGAATTTTGTTTTAACGCTGTAACTTGAAAACAAAGAAATATCGAATAACAATATATGAATTTTTTTCAAATTATTTTTATCTGTAGAATACACTCCTCGAGTTTGGTGCGATCCTCCCGACTCACCCTATATATAAAAAATTCAAAATATGAGATTTGTAGTGCGGATTAAAATATTTTTTTTTAGTTTTAGTCTTCTGGCAATGTCTACCGGAATTTCACTCAGCATACCAATTAATTTTACGGCGACTTAAACTTTGTTTTTAGGTTTTCAAATGATTTTAAGTACTATTCGTATACAATCGAAAAATAAAGATAGGGTCTTCATGAAATTGCAATCATTATATGATCTGGAGGTAGCGTAGGTACGGTCATAGCACGCAAATCTTTAGTATATACAGGGTCTAAGACCACTAAACAAGGAATAAACGGCATTTTTAGGGGAATTATTTTGAAAATTGCTTATAACTCAAAAACTATTAGAAAAAATGGGTTGTATGCCTTATAACAATCGATGTAGAATTAATAAGCGCATTTAAAGATGCAATAATATACAGGCAGTTCCATTTAAAAAAATTTGATTTTTACTGATTTGAAGTTGTTGAAAGTTGTCGCTAATTTTGAGCCGTCCTGTATACTTCCAGGTAACTTTAGCATCACCATTCAGTTGCCCATGGCATCAATTAGCAAAATGTCGAAAATGCAGATTTCAAGTGCAGTAATTCCGGAAATACAGAATTTTCAATATACCACTGCAATTGGTAAAATTTATTTAAAACAACAAAAAACTCCAAAATCGCTAGATTTTAGTATAGGGTACCCTTATAAGTTTTGGTGTAGAATTGTGAGTAGAATCTGAAAAACGATGAAAAAATATTACGTTCCATTTAAAATAACAAAGTTGGTATGCACTTCCGGTACAACCGGAAGTGATACGAGAGCGCCAATAATTTAGAATAAGAGATCAGTTGGTGTAGCTTATAATTCAAAGTTATTAGAGTTGATATATTTCTGGAACACGGAAAAGTTCAAACGAACCACTTTCGTGAATGACCCTGTATAAATTTTTTTAATTGGCATCGTGAATGGATGAGCTCAGTGTCCGAGTTGATGGAAAAAATCACTAATTACAAGGAAGCGAAAAACATCGTTCGAAAACGTCATGACTGAACAAATTTCGCCAGAAACCCACTCGTAATTTATTTATTTTGACAATGTCTAATTTATCGACGCTTCTCGGAATAGATTTCGGGTTTGCGGCAAGTATGTAATTTTTAATTTTCACGCGTCCGCGTTAAAAATCTGACTGACTGGTTTTCCGTCGAAAAGCATCCATGGGAAAGAAACGCGCCGAAGGAAAGAAAGAGAAAGGACGCGAACGCGGAAAAGGGAGCGACGTATGGGGCACCATCAATTTTATTTTTGCGCCGTCATTTATATGATGTAATTAATTCCGCCACAAACTCCGGGTAATAAATTACCCGAGAGGTAAACGTACTAATACAGTCGAATTAATTTAATGCACAGGTAAAATGTAAGGAGCTATCAGAAGTCGTGTTTTTGTAATACTTTTTTCGAAAATTTTATTTATTATCCATTGATTTAAAAATACTAGTAGATTCGAGAAAAACTTGATAGTTTTTAAATTGCAACAAAGGATAAAATATTCCCAGTATCTAGACGGGAAAAATCTAAATTTTAAATCGAACTAAGCGGTAACTTTCAAATTACTTTTTTGCGTTACATGATAAATTCAAATCTTGTCATGGAGTTCGATTCAATAGCAAAAATCTGTTGAAATAATAACCAGTTGTTTGAAAGCTTATTTGAAGAAGCTAGTCTTCAAGTCGTCTACCATACATTCTTGCCATGTGTTCTTTTTATCATTACATTTTTTTTTCGGAGTAATTATCCCATTTAATATCTTGAATTCAACCGACGATAATTGCAGAACATTCACAGTGTAACAAACCAAAAAAATCATTAGGTCTTTGCGAATGTATTCATTTTATTTTCCATAAATTGATATTTCTAGTACAAGTAGTCGTGGAATGGAAATCGTTCAATCACATTATAAAATAGTTTAAACACTGCATAAAGTAATAAAAAGATAATTTTCAAAGCCGTATTGCGAGACTGTTCTTTTCATGATCGCTGAATAATTCACTCCCCTATCAGGTTCTTTTAATGAATACAATCGCATCCGCCCAACAAACAAGCAACTCCCCAAAGTACAGAATACGAAATAATGAGATATAAATAATTTAATTTTATCTCGTTTGGAGAGGTGAACAGGCGGCAGCGGTGCGCGTTCGTTCAAACTTAAAGGCATTCCGCCGTCGAGTTTTTGGGACGTCGTCGGAAGCGCGTGATTTCGCTTTGATGCCCGATTTTCATAAATACCGGCGGGCTTATCACAGCCAACTTGCTGAAATTCTCCGTTATTGTGCGCCTTATGGAGCCGACTTCCGGATTCGTAAGCTTTAAAACAAACTGGAAAGTCGAAAGTTTCATTTCGAATGTTTTTGTTTGTTTTATTTCGGTGAAAATTGCGAAATGGTTGTTTGCGAATATGATGGTTATATTTCTGGAAAATTATTTTGTTCAATTTACAAATTTTGCGGCTTCGTTTTGCAATAAACAAAACAATAAACTTTCTTTGCATTTGTAGTATTTTCGACGTAGGAGATTATACGGTTAAGTTTCACGGTAACTCACTTAATTAAAAGACGTAACACAAAACTGGGCAAATGCAATAAAAGTTTTAATAAGTACTGCAAGTAGGAACTACCTTCTTTCGACGTAATGTAATTTTCTTCGTGGAACGATAACGGAAATATTTCAAAGTTTCATCGGAAAGTTAACTCACTAAATGCAATATTTCCTCGATTGAGAAGTTCGTGTGCAACTTTTTAGAGTTCCGAGAAAGACGGGCGGAGGAAACGAAACGGTATCACAAGAAACAACGGTAACAGCACGATACGAAAATTACAATATGGAAAAATTATGTTACGAGACAATAAGTCAAGCAATATTGTAAAGAAAATGTATCACATTCACTTTAGATAATTTATTGTCGAACGAGACGCCGAATATTTGATGTGTAGACACTTTCAGTTCCTCAACGGATGTATTTAT
Organism: Lethrus apterus; assembly: GCA_018397195.1. Classification (NCBI taxonomy): domain Eukaryota; kingdom Metazoa; phylum Arthropoda; class Insecta; order Coleoptera; family Geotrupidae; genus Lethrus; species Lethrus apterus. The sequence continues at coordinate 13,417 of JAFFZR010014797.1, read as the reverse complement.
TAACTCGATATTGAATTGAATACACTTCATGAAGTTTCTTAGACATATTTTTAATTCGTATTGGAGGAAAATCACAAAATTTTTTATCATCAAATTTTTGGTTGTAATAAAATATTTGGTGTTTCCATCTAGAAAAATCGATACAACTCTGAAAAGAAACAAATTTCAAGCGGAAACAATTAAATAAGTAAAGTAACCAATATAAACACTTACTTTGATATGAAATTTCTTGAAAATAATAAATATGTAAAAAGTAATCTGACTTTGGAAAGAACTTGTATAAATACGAAAAATGGATTTCAGAATGGGTGTTGCACGCTCGTAACTTAACGATCAATAACAACACTTCGCACGATCGTGACTCATTTTCGTCGATAAAGTCGTACGCATTAACGTCTCATTTTGCATTCGCAATAATATTTAAATTGAGGCGCGCGTACACGCCGACGATTCAGATAAAAATCGAAATTAACATAACGTATATTCGCCAGCGTTGAATTATCACACGACATTTTCGAAACGTCTTCCCGTCCTCTCTCTTACGAAGGCGCTTCGCAATTAAAGACACGTAATTTATATAAATCTCGTTTTAATGCCCGAAAGTCGATCGGATTCGTACGGGGCCGATAAACGGCGCGCGGCGGCGCGGCGTATCAATAAAATGCGATTTTATTGCCGGCGTCGATAATCGACAATGAAGATCTTCAAATCGAGTACCGGCCGGCAATTTGCAATTATGGCGATCGACGATGAATGGCTGACTGTTGAGTTTTATTTTTTAGTTCAATGTTGCATAAGCGCTTTCATGACAAGTGGAACATTGTTACAATGTCATAGACGAACGGGATAAATATAAATCAGCTTCCGGCTTACATACACATTTTTTTACATTTGTTGAGTTTTCATAGCGACGAATCCTTCCAATTGAGCGAGCAAACTACATTTATTTGTCACATTATTTTTCATATCTTGCATCTAAAATATGCAAGTGTGTTATGTAGAGTATACAACGTTTTAAAAAAATGTAGTTCATTAGTGCGCCGGAAAGGCATAAATCGCAATCAAGAGGCAAACACAAGTCATAACACACGCTTGTCGTGTATATGTGCACACGGCCGAGGTCAAAACTCCATATAACAATGAGTGTGGGTACAATTTATTACATTTGAGTTTTTATCCGATATTTAAAGTCGAGGAGCAATTTTATTTCATCGTTCGTTTGAAAATGTTTCAATTGCCTTGAAACAATTTTTCGCATTGTATCCGAACGTTGGAAGAAATATGACCACCAGTGACGTGGTCATAAAGACGTTAAATTATATTAACTTTAAAGCAGATTCAATACGTATTACGATAAACGCAACACATATCCACATACACACAATACAAAACTATAGATTCGGCAATGAACGTCGATAAACTGATTTACAATTGTCGCTTTAATTGAAAATAGTAAATTTCCCCAGCGAGGAATGTTACATTACGTTTCGACGTATGTTTTTACTAGATTGCCGGACGGGGTTTATTTTATCCCTGGACGCGAATTTAAAACGTGGTCGGTGTCTGAAACGTTTATTGTTTGCAGGCTGATGGGTACATTTGTGCGTTTAGAGAATGAGCGAGCGGCCACCGGAACGATCGGGTCCGGGGCCTGGTGGAATAATCAATCTACGCTCCGTTGAATGACATTGTGTCCACGCTGTAATGAGCCATATTATTAAACACAAATCGAAGGCTAATAGCGTCCGTTGTTCTTCGAACTCAAACTAAAACAAACATAACTGACCGGTGGCGAGGGATTTAACATCCGTGAACTGCGAGGTTAATTAAAGCACCTGGACAAGTCATTTTGCGAGTTAATAGGTGTGGGAGATGCGGCGTAATGGACCCAAAAAGTCCTATGGGATCACGCAACCGTTTCAATGGTTGGATTTATTGTGTTAAAGGTTGTTTCAAATTTTTAATTTCAGTCAATTTTTTCTGGTCACATGTCCACTGTAATTAAACGAATCGATTGATTTGGAATTCCATTGAAATTTATAATGGAATAAACTTACTGTGAATGGCCATGTTGTGAAAAAGTTATTGAATTCATTTTATGCCAATTATAAATCAAATTTATTTCGTATTTTTTCTACGAGGGAATGTGCCGTTTTTTGTTTAATCCGAACGTATCCCATTAAAACGCAACGTTAACTTTATGTGTACCGCTTGTCGGCGAAAAAACGCTGCTATTCACGGATACATTGTTCTCTTTTCGGTAAGTGAGATAATGGAATTACGACGCGATGAACGTTGTACAAAGTTTAGTTCGAGTGGTACCAGACGAGCTGTTTCTATCACTGATACATGGAAATCTACTTTAACTACTCGCGGAATTACGTTCACTTAGCAAATTGATTAAGTTGTTGCCTTAAACGAGGTTAAATAATCGATACTTTGGAAAGAAGTTTCCTTTCGGAGACAAAACAGCAATTAACACAACTCCAATATGCTAGTAAGTCGTTTATTATCTCGCCGGCGTTATCAATTAAAATAGACGGAAACGTTTCAACCGGTTGCTCCCGAAGACGGAAATTTAATTCTAAGCGTGAAAGTTGATTGCGATTCGTTCATGTTTTGGAACCGTTTTAATAAATTGCTGATATTTGAATGTAGCTTCTTTGAGTGAGAAACGCTGTGTAAAAGTTTCGAGTCAGAATATCGACAATTACGATATCAATTCAATAAATCCAGTAATATTTATTAGACTTGGAGAAATCTTACTAAAATTGTTTCAGGATAAAAATAAATGTGATTTTTTTTTTTAGAATTAAACATAATAATACTACAACTAAAGAAGAACGAAGATGTGGTAATTATTATTATTTGCGATCAGATCATCGATTTATTTATGAGAATGCTTTATAGCTTTTCAGCCATATTTTCGAAATAAAAGTTTATCAATTTAAAGAATTATAAAATGTTCCATCAAGATCCCCATCACAGTGACAATTTTGTAACGAATGTAACACATTTCAATTCTTTTGGATATTATTCATCACTTTCATGCTATAATTCCTCCCGTTGTCCAATCAGTTTTTTACTGTGATATTTACTATTCAAAGTTTACGAGGTGCTAAGTCATGTTTCAAGATTTGTCTCGCAACAGATTAAGTTTTTCTGAAAAAAGGGTTTCTTTTATTTATAAGAGTCAACTTTTATTTAAAACTTTAAGAATCTATATCTTTGGTGCATTTTGAGTTAGACCAACGGGGATTAATTTTGATTCAGAAATTAGCTTTATGAATCACATCAGACAAAGCTGTTGACTCGTGCAATGTTTTATTTCCTGTTTCTTAATCACGCATTTAGCAAACAAACAGAAGAATTGAATATAAAAAGGAATCCCAAAAATAATGAATCATGAAATTAATTTTTTCCCCAGTATTTCATTGGACGCGTTACCGAAATCGCTAAATCGACCGTAAACAATTCGTTCGTTCTCGTAATACAAATAGAAAATAATATAATTCATCTCTAAGTCAACGCGATTGTGATTCGTTAAGGTAAAAAGTACTCGATTACGGTAAATTACAACGACGAAATTGACTCTTTCTATCAAAAGACCGTCGAATTATCCATTCGTCTGGCGTGTCTTATTTCTTTCACGTCACACTTTATTTGTTCCAAATTTGTTCATAAATAAGAGATTATGCATCGTATTTTTTTCATCGTTGTATTTATGTTCTTGGGAATTTTTTAGTTGGAGCGCAAAAAAAAACACTTTCAATAGCGTGTTTCCATTTTGTAAATCATCGTTCCAGCCTTTCTGCACGTCAAACAATAAAACGTTGAGCAAAGACACCGAGTTTAATATCTGACTTACATGATTGACTGATTCAACCTCCATTGTTTACGCAGAGTACGGAATCAGCTCCATTACACTGCGCAAACATTAACTAAACGCTTCAAAGGTCTCTGTTGATTAAAATATTAGAGGGGTAATTACAAATCGATGTTTCCATTAATTCTGTGTTTACATGGAAATTTAATATTTTGGGCGCTTCAGTTTTCCAATGTTTATCGTTAAAATAACATTTACGTTTCTAAACAATTATTTATTTAATGCATTTTTAATAAGGGAAATCTACATCTGCTAATTTAAAAAAAAAACGATTTTTTTGTTTATTTTACGTAATTGAAAACTGAGTTTACTTACATTTTTTAATCGATTTTTTTACCGACAGGATTTAATTTTAATAGCAGAAATGTCGCTGATCTCAGTGACAAGTGACTAATTTTGTGTAACTAATTTTGATGACGCAAATTTATTGTAACGATATTGCTTATTTTCAAACTGGGTTCAAAAAATGTGTGTGTCAAAGATAAGAAATTCCCAGTGAAATATTCCTTCTTAGTGACCAATATTCATTTTGAATAAGCACGTTTACGAGCTTCTCCTGCATCATTTCTTCCTTATTTTCTTATACCTTTTTCCTGTTGCTGTTTGAATAAATTTTCCTTTTTTGTGTCGATTATAACTGCAAACATAGCGCTCGTACTTGATTGGCACGTACAAGTAAAATGTGACAAACTGATGTAAAACGCACGAAGTTACACGGGCCGTTAATCATACGTATTCGTGATAAATAACCGCGGGTGCCGTTACATAATCTGCGTTTATTAATGCATTTTTCAAACGTGTATAATGGACGCGGAAAATTTATTCTCCCTAGTCACGTTTTAAGGCATTTTGTCGGGGAAAAGTGACCTAATCAGCGAACGTAATAGGGCTGTCGCACATACTTATAAATATGATAAATTTTGTTCATTTTTTCTCTTGGTATGCTAATGTTAAAGTTCTCGTTTGTCTAGATTGTTAGATTGCAAATGTAATTTGCGAAAGTGTTTAAATGTGCATTTCACTTTATGTTTTTTTATAATAAATTTTTTGTAAAAATGGGATGTAATTAAATTTAGATTATATTTAGATACTATATAATTCGATATTTAAATTATGTACAAAAAAGAAACCTTCCGGAATTAACAATTCGTCATTGAATCTGGATCAGATGATCCAAATGGAATGGAAACGCTTACCAAATCATACGCCTGAAAACTGTATAGAAGAAATTGTATCGACAGAATTTATTCAATACGTAAAAACCTTTATCGAAACGCATTCTACACATTAAACAATGAATTCGTGACGTGACACTAAAAGTTTATTAATATTCCGTGCATCGTAGTTTCGAACGGCGACGAAACGCGCAATGGAATGAAGAGACTAAAATAATTGGGGATCGTCGATATCGCCGAGAACAATTGAAATAGCTCTCGCCTAATGAAAAACTCGACCATTAAGTATTGGTAGTTATGAACGAGGTCGATTGAATTTTACAATTCGTCGTTCGTCAAAGCGACACAACGATGAAACCCGGCGAACGATGAACGAACTCACACGTAGTAGCAAATTAAAATCGGATGTAACATTTTTGGTCGAATGGCATGTATTTCAATTTAAAATGAACTTGGTTAGCATCGCGTCAAATCGAACGCGTAAAAAAAAATAAAACAAAGTGGATTTGTTTTGAATTTTTTTTTTTGTGTAGATTCCTCGTTGAGAGAACAACGTTGAGATTTTTATTTAATGATATAAACGTAATTAAAGTTTACTTTGCTATTGAAACTGAAAGGAACAAACGCATTACATAAGACAAGACGCATTAAATCAACTCCAATGCAAGTTTTTGTTCGCAAAAGAAATATGAGAAAGAGTTACGGCGCCGCAGAGGAACGGGTGATGTATATATTCTATTACGAAAAACAGGAAGCGGTTCTTGATGAAAAATAAATGATGGTTGATGTATGGCATTGTTGGATAAAATATTGAATGTGTACTTTGCGGTATACGCGTGTTGTACTGAGGACAGAATACTCAAGCATGCCAAAGACAACAAAAATTATTTTAAACAAATCGCTGGTACGTAAGAAATTTTAAAAAAATGTAAGTAAAATGAAGCAAAGATGCAATGTTTTGTGTTTTGTTCTCATCAAATAATTTTTGGGAATTGTTCAATTTTTTAATATTTATTTTTTTTACAACAGTCTCCGCCTATAACAACTTTAAGTTAGTAGAACGTATCAGTTTTACGAAAAAGAAAAGGAAGAAAAAAGCTCTACTTAATAATTTGCTCACCAGTCTTATAAACGAATGTGATACACGAGGGATTGGAAATAGCTCCATTATAAGAGAAAGAGAATCTCCTTCAGATTTTATGGTAAACTGGCAAACGCCTAGAACATTTACATAAAACAGTGCCACTCACAGAAATTAACTATTCCCTAGAGCACTACATTTCGTGAATAATAATATACATTGCCTTCCATTTATATGTTCCAAGTAATAGTTTTAAAGAGTTATTTATTTTAAACCTGCTATAATTATTTTGATTGTTTTTAAGAATTTCTCATTGATACTATATTGCTGAAGTTTCTTACATCAAGACTAAACGATATCTTTATAAAACAAATTCATAATACATCATTTTAGGAATTGCAAATTATAAAAGTTACTTTCTAATGCGAATGGATTTTGTAAAGACTGTTTCGATATGAAATTAAATATTTGTAGCTAAAATTTGAGGATTTAAAATTTCCAGTTAAGACGATGGCTCCGCCTAGCGGGTAATTTCGTAACATTATCGTGAGTTTTAAATCCGGCTCTCACTTGCAAAGCAAAGAAAAACCTAAATTATTCTTTACTTTTAATTAAATTTAATCGTAAACAATTTAAAAAATGCTAAATGTTGATACACTGAAACATAGTTTTTTTTTACACAAAATAGCTTCATTTTTGAAACGAATTTTATGCGGTAATCGCCGATAAAATAAAGACAACGTAATTTTCGCATGCGAGGTTGCGTTCATGTTTCGGTCGGCGTGCGTGTTTGTTCGCGCGTTAGCGCATGATAAAGGGGCATAGATCAATCAAGCTCGGCGATGTCCCATAATAACGCGAACCCCGCCTACGCCGTGTACGTGCTTTTTGCAAGAGTTTACTCTTTAACCAATTAGGATTTGACAGCCAATTGATAACTTTGTTGCGCGCTGGATGCTGCGGTAATTTACCTGTCAGTGGCAGCTTCGAATCTTTAAGAACCGCCACCAATCAAAATACTTCTCCGGCCGTGCTCTTCGCGAGATACATTTTTAATGCGGTCTAAATTAGCAAACATTTATCAACGTTCTTTTCGGATCCTATGACGCTTCGCAATTAGTCAGAGCGTTATTGTCTATACTTAGACGCCGGATCGTGTTATGAATACCAAGTGGGTATTTGTTGGCTTTCGGAATTTCGATAAGAAATATTTCATTGTCAAAACTTTAATGCGTTTTCCAATAACTAAATTTTTTAATAAAATACAAATTTGAATCTTAAGAATTAGAACACAATCTCCAAAAATTACCAAATACAAATATATGCATTACAAACGTGAAGATATAAAAGAAACGACGTCGTCATACAAAAAAAAACCGAACACGAAAACTTATTTCGAAGTCGACCTCAAAAATAATTCATTTTTTTCTTGTGATAATTAGTGACGGAGCGGCGAATTTAATTGATAGCTACCGTTCGCTTCGGGTCATTAAGAAGTTGAAAAACAATTCTAACCATTATTATTATTATTATTACTATCGTCTCCACTCATGACAATTAAAATGGAACTGACGGTGATTTAAATTACCCAAGTATAATGTAATTTTAAATTTTGCAAGAGATTCACTTTATGACGTCGAGAACCCCACAAAACTAAATTACCGCAAACGATCGTATCGATAATTTAATTAGATTCGTAAAATTCATAACGTGGCATTATCTATCCAACGTTAAAGCCGGGTAGAGAAGATAATGACTACTTATGTGAGAAAAAACCGGAACGGAAAGTCATTTCGAACGACTTAATTGTGAGTCTATTGCGTGTGCTATGTCCATTATCATTTAATATTGCGGCGTTAATATCTTAATAATGCGCAAATGCCCTATTTATTTTTAATTAGGTTCGTGTACTAAAATTCTTTCGCGGACGTTTTGCACAATTCCTTTTAGCGCCTCGAGTGTATGTATCATTTTATAATTGCGCCGTCGTTTGATCTTGTGCAACTGCTCTCTCTTTGTACAAAAGAGAAAATTACCAGATTTTAACTGATTTCATTTTAAGAGTCGTGCTTGTTCATTTAAATTGAAATACTCGAGGCTCATTATGTAAATGTAAAACAGCACAAAATTCAACCTTTATAATTATTAAAATATGTAAATATGTGATTGGATACAAATATTGAATATACTGTAACATAAAAAATGCATAAACATATAAATCCACTGCTACAAAATAACTAAGAGAATTTAATGATCTTAGACATATAATTATTCATTTTAAACTTCTATAAAGAATTCTCGAGTAACCGTTGCGCAAACACTTGATGTAAGACGTCAAAAAAAAAACTAGATCAGTTGGAAAATTGACGATTTTACATCTTATCGAAATTTCCGCGAGATTAACATCGTAATAAGTTCGGAAGCTACAGATTGAAATTAAGAGCATACGCTTGTATTTCAATCGTTTTTGCGAGACTTCTGCAGAAAGAAACGTTTCCGCAAGAAAAGCAGTCCGGTATTTTAAAAGAGCACGTCAGACTGATCTTTAGCATGATTTTAAATAAAATCTGTGCGTTTACCGTCAACTGCAAAAATCCTTTTCTTCAAATTCAAATAATACTGGTTTACAAATTTAAAAAAAAAATCTGTACATTAGGTACCACTATATTTTTCTTGTGTACTTTGGCCCACCAAACTAGAAAATTGCATTAATTTTTTTTTTGTATGGATACGTTTTCGAGATATGAATTTTTCTATTTTTTCTTGGGTTTTTCGGAGGTAGCTTGACTATTTGAAGCATATCTCGAGTTAGGAACGTCCAATCTCGCCGTTCGGCACATCAAATTAAAGATAATCGAATCACAAATAAATGTTACTAGTATTGTTTTTCAGTCGCTTCAGTAGTTTCAGTGCTATGGTCATATGATAAAAAAATTTTTTTTTGCCGAAATCAAAATCGATAATTCAATCTATCGCCGAGAAAAAGTATAAATGGTGGAAATATAACCAGTTTCTTGTATTTCACGTAGAGTTTGCACTTTTACGAAGAGAAAAAGATATTTAGGATGAAAATTTATGTAGAAATGCCGAAGTTATGATCAATTTTATATGTGAAAGCACCAAAATTCAATTTGTTCTGCATTTTTGTATTTTTCCCTTATTTATAGCGTATAACTACGTTTATTTTTATTGTACTCTTTCAGTATTGTTCATTGCATATTTTGGAATCAGTTTCTCTTATGAGGAACCAGATATAATCTCCCGTCATTCCCTCATCCTAAAATCCCTGGTACGCTGCTCAATGGTCATTTCTAGGTGGAATACAAGTCACTAACGTCACAAAGATTCTCGGGGGGGGGGCGAGAATGGAGAAAATGAATCTTCAGAGACAGACTTACGCCTGTTGGAAAAAAAGGAATGACATATAATTCATTTTTTTCTCGGAGAATCTCGGTGACGTTAGTGACGAGCATGGTGAGAGGTTCCACCGAGAAATAAAGATACTTATTATATCTGGTGCCTCATATGAGAAACGAATTCCAAAATAAACAGAAGAGGAAGCAGGAGATTAATTAATGCAATTTTCGAATTTGGCGGGCCAAAGTACACAAGAAAAATATAGTGGCACCTAGTGCACAAAATGGCTGTAAACTAGTGTAATCAATAAACGAGCAAAAAAAAATTTATTCATTTTTAAATATGTTGTAAGGATAGTAAGTTATAATTTTCCATATAGACGACTTTGTCAACATTTGAAAAATCAGTTCAATATTCTGTGACAGTAAATTGAACTTGCTTTGGGTTATAAGCAAATGTCAATTAAACATTAAATCTTAGGGTTAATTACACCATTTACATCTCTTCGTATCTGCCCCTGTTCGCTTGAAACTAACCTAGGTGATCGATGTCAGTTTGTATCCCAAAAAAATAGAAGTGTAAGGAGAGAACTTAAACAAGATTTCTAGGGAAAGAAGCAAGATGGAATAAGAGACGAGGTAAGAATTCGTGTATACAAACTGCAAACTGGTGATACACTTTGTTGAAAATTCAATTGGAAAATTAATTTATATAAACATTATAACCAATTATTTATACCTAATAAAATTACTGACACTGTCGACAACAGTAAGACGGTTACACGAAACTGATCGAAGTTTCAATTTTAAGACGAGCATGTCTTTTTCTTCTCTTCTAATCTTCTTTAGTTTGTACAAATAAATTATATATAACCTTGAGAGTTTCGAAACGAGGCCAAAAAATTGCGGCGTCCTCATGCTCTATTTTAGGTCCCATACTATTCGTATTATTCAAAAATAACCTCGTTAGTATATATAACAGTTCCTGCGGATGATACATTGCTATTCGGAATAGCTTCGTGTTATTTTAATCATTGTTGCGGGATGTTCATTTATATTAATTTATTTTGATCACATAACAAAGGAAATCCCTATAAAATGTACGAAAAATATTAAAATTAATTAGCAATTTATATTTTTTTAGGGAAAAGTTATTTATACATCGATCACACTTTACATTACACGTGACGCGTATCACATCCAAAGATTACACGTTAAGATTTCCATAACATCGTTACAGACACCCTCAATAACCGATCACGGTGTTTCGCTCCGTTTCGATACCGAACCGGTATTTACGAGCGTGTTTAACCATTACGTGCACGGTAAAATTACGGTCACGAAACGACGTCCGTCGAGTAATTACGACGAAAAGTTTCGCCAAACATTAATTTCTAATATGGGCGTACGCGTTTAGAGAGTGATCCCATTTGCATAACGGCCGCGAGCGCAGCGTAAATACATATTTGCTCTGCGAGTTAATATTTAAATGATCCTCGCCGTATATCAAAATCGTCGGACGATTTATGCGCATTCCAATTATCCGGCAGGACGGCCGGAGCGGCACGGCGGGTCCTTGGTAACATGGTACAACAACACTAATTAATTGCAGTTTCTAAATGCCCCCGAAACCCCTACGAGTTTGTGCATTATTTTAAACTGTTATGTGCAGGCGGAACAATTGAACAACTGTATCTAAAATATGTTGTTACGCTACTGGAGACTTAGACTTAAGGGAATTGCAAAAGTTTAATGTTTAATATTTAAAATATAAATTTTGTATCAATTCGCATTGTTGTTGTGTGATTATGTGTGATTAATGTTGTTTAGCAATACTTAAGTCAACTAAATTAGATCTTTGTTTTGTTGATTTGAGTTTCAATTTTAAATTTGCCGCCAAATAAATTATGTCAATTTTATGAAATAGATTTGTAATCTTAATAAATCCTAAATTTGTTTTGTTTGTTGATTCGAAACAATAATAACACAAACTCAAAATTATTGTAAATAAACACAGCGATGATATAGTAACCATGGAAACGGTAACTATTAAACGCAAATGGCGTCTCAATTATTGCAAACAGACGCCGAACATTTTGTTTATTAAATTTTATTAATTTAAGAGTTTGTATTCAAAGTTTAATTTATTTTAAAGTTTGTATCGTTCAATACTTGCGTTTATGAACATTATTGAGTCTTTTGGATATGGTATTTGAATTTTGTCCTTTCTCCCGTAGGTGTTTTTAAATTTTAGCTTATGGGCTTTTTCTTCACCTTTATTTTGGTTTAAACAACTACTGAGAGTGATTTAATTTAATAAAACTTTTTTTAGGTATAATTCTGGAGAGGTGATCTACAGGTTGGCTTATTAGTGATTTCGTTGCAACGTTTTCTACACTCAGATGTTTTTCTCGATAGCAACGATTTTTCTTGTTACAAGTGGATTACTAGCACGGCGACAAACCATCTATGGACATTCTTCAGTAGACGTAGCGTAAATTTTAATTGAGTTGATTTTAATTTTATTAATTAACTGTTGTTTTTAGTTATCCTATTTTAATAAGTGAGTACTATATTCTAATTTATCATAAGAAATAATATTACAGTATTGATCTGTCTACATCGGGTCACGAATTAAATTGAGAAATGGGAGTACATAAAAAATATCATTATCAGAGGAAATTTGCGATTCTACGAAAATTTCAAATTTTCTCGAATATACGTATTTTTTCTATTTGATTCCCATTTAATTTAAATTTGAAAATTAAAAACAATCCGTAATGGAAATTTTAAAAAAATCTTTGTTATTTTATTTCAGTTTCTTACGTCGAGTCCAGCTTCGGCGTCAACATGCAACCAAAACAAATGAACATCAAAACTACGCTAATCTATAATAACGAATTCGCTTAATCTATCGTGCCATTAGCGGCGGTCTTGCTTTGAGCTATGTAGATGCTGCTAAATATCATCGTCGCAACATTAGCATCGGTCTCGGTAGCTCGGGCTTGTTATGGCTTTATTACGATCGTTACGGCACAAACGAACTCGACAGATTATTGCCTTTATCTTTGATTGTTGCGCTTTTAATTCTTCACGTCTTGGCTAAGAACATTTACTTACCGTTCTTAATGATTATTAAGATCGTTTTATTGTCTGTGGCATTACGTCTGATGTATTGCGGCAATTTCAAATAAAAGCGCTCTTAACGCATTTCGTTGATTATACGTGTAATTTCATATTGCTTTGCCTTCGAAGAAAGGCGTAAAAAATCGTACGAGCGAAAATCATAGATCTAAGAAGCTATACTCAAACGGTAGCTCGACGTCTATTAAAGATTTCGTGTTTTGTCATTTTCTAAATACTTTATTTTTAATTATAAACAACTCACACCTAAGACGTAAAGAAAGGCCTTCTCTAATGATAATGATTATAAACTTTATTGTCCAACAGGAAACCATATTACAAGACAAAATTAGTACGTCATAAAGATGTAGCAATAAATTTATGAGAGCAGAAGCGATTATATACGATGAGTAGAAAATATATACAGTGTGGTTATAAAGTTTGGAACAAAATTCATAAAATCGTTCTATAATGTTTTTAAGAAAATCGCTCGGACAGGTCAATTTTTGTTTTTGAAATGCCATCTTCTGACGTTAATTTTTTTGGAATGACGTCATTTGTTTTTGCACAAAGACGTCATTATAATTTTTTTTAAATGACAACCCCCACTTTTTTCTTCTGTTTTTAATAGACCTTCTTACTACCTAAACGGTGATGTAAAAAAATTGGTACCGTACATAACAATTTTTTTGAACAAGTGACACATTTAAATTTTTTCTTTTAAACATAAATTTTAATTTTTTGAAGAAAAAATGTTATTTTTTTCAGAAAAGTTCTTATGTAAATAATTAATTCG